>JXTC01000131.1:754450-779243 GCA_002914845.1 Trema orientale | reverse complement strand
TTAGTAAAATATGCTAAATAATTATTTTACAAAGAATATATTTTTATTAATTTCTTGTAAATAAAATGAAAAACGTCAAATTAATGAACTAATTTATCCTATTATAGTAGAACTTGATTTAAAAAATCAAGTAAACTAATAGTTAATTTATCCTATTTATAAGTGTTTTGACTCATCGATCTGCATGACTTTTTCACTAAACAGGTGATATGTAAGTCAACCTGTAACTGACATGATTTAATTGGGTTAAACATAACATGACACGACACAGATTACCATTCCGAAAAGAGATGTAAGAAATAGTTAAAGGAAAAAATAGAGAAAGTGAAAATTGTGTTATTTCTTAAGAGAGGAAAGATAATTAAAGAAAAGTGCGAAAAAAAAGAAAAGAAAAAGAAAGATAATAAGAATAAGACGCATTATTTTTCAATCTCTTCAAAATGTCGAGAAATGGGAGAGAATACATTTATAACTTATGCCATTATCAATTTTGACTTCCTTTTAAACTTTGAAGCATGTGATAAAAAAAAACAAAAATATAAATTATTTATAAAACTAAGACTTTTATTTTATAAAAATACGAAATTTCAAAATCACCCTTAATCCTGATTCTCGTCGAAAATTTTTTACTATATCGAAAAATGCAAAAGTAAAGGAGGCGGTATTGGGAAGAAGACCGATCATGTTCTATTGGGATTGAAATTTTCAAACGTCAATTGGGATTAAGCCATCAAATTTGCATAGATTTGAAATGTGCATGTATAATTTTGCAAGCCAATAAAACAAAATAAAAATTACGGAAAAGTCAAACTTATGGTATCTTTCGAATAACCCTTTACTAAATCTTATAGGGATTGTTTTCAATAGTCCATTCTAATGTCTTTCTTTCTAATTAGAACTCATTGCACTTTATTTTAGTTCAAATGTCTATCGTTCTAATTATAATTCATTCCATAATTTTCATTTAAATACAACCAAATAGGCCACAATATTTTAAAAAAAGAGTAGAAATGATAATAAATTAAAGCAGGTACGAATATCATTTTTTAAAAATAAGGACTAAGAAGAAGAAACAAAGAAAATAAGCAAATCCGGTTTCTTTTTGAGGCACAGGAAGTGGAAACCCTAGCTTCACGTTTTCTGATATGATCGTGAGTTATTTTGAGTGGAGACATCCTAGTCTCTTTTCTTTTTTCATTTTCGAGATGGACTTTCTTCAATATGGATGTGGATCAAGTACTACGACTTTGTGAACACTTAATGTTGGATGATGAAGACGGTTCAATGGTTTTATTAAGCAAAAAAAATTTTACAGTAGGTAAAGATTGCATGGATTTCTATTTAGTTGGGAAGATTATGGGTAATCGGGCTGCTAACCGGGAGGGGCTTGAGAATGAGAATAATATGCGGGTAATATGGCTTATGAATTTTAGGGTTAGGGTTGAACAACTTGGTCTAAATAATCTCTTTCTATTTCACTTTAGATCTAGAGACGATCGACGGAGAGTGTTTGCGGGAGGTCCTTAATCCTTTGAAAAATAATTATTGTGCTTGGTTAAACCGACGGGAATCAGAGAGATCAGCCAGTTAGATTTTTCATGGGTATTTTTTTGGGTTCTTATTCTTAATATACCCGTTTCCTGTTTGAATGAAGGTTGTGCCAGTGAATGGGGCGAGCTTCTAGGTTCAGTAGAGGCAGTAAGTGTCGTGGGGTCTAGGATGAGAGTGAGGGTTCGTATGGACATTACAAAACCTTTACGTAGAGGGTTGAGGGTTCGTGTCGGCGAGGCTTCAAAAGAAATATCCTTGATTTTGCAATATGAAAGGCTGCCTGACTTTTGTTTTGATTGTGGTATGATTAGGCATAAGCATCTTGAGTGTTCCTTCCAAGATGATGAAAAGACTCAGTTGCCAATCAATAAGAAAGGTCGTTTTGGGGTTTGGCTTCGGGCTCCCTCCCCACCCAGATGTCTTCGACCGATGGGAAAACATACAGAATCTGGTGAGACTGTTTCTCTTACTCAGGTTACCCCCTTAAAACCCATCTCCTGGGATTTGACTGACGAAACTGACGCCATTGATCCTAGCCAACCTCATCTAGGTGAACTTCGGGAATGGACTGAAGAGCAGCGTATTATCCAAGCGGGAGATAGGAAGGGGAATGGTGATATGCCTAGTTTAAGGAAGGATTCTCCAGTTCAGAAAGGGAGTTCGGTTGAAGTGGTGGATATAGAGGCTTCTAAAATTGTTGATACGGTGCAGGCTACAGTGGTATATTTGGGTGATGTAGAGGCTGCGAATAAAGAAGTGTGCTTGTGACTATTTCAGTTCAAGAAGTTTCGGCTTTCATTCTTTTTTGGGCAAAGATCAACTCAGAAGAACAGAGTTTATGTACGGGTAAGTCTTTTAAACTGAAAGAGAAAATTCGAAGCACTAGGTCTATTAAGAGTGTGAATAAGAAGAAGAGTACTCAAAAAATACTTTCTACGCTTAGCCCTCGAATGTCACGTTTTCTTACACGGTCACCATTGAAGAAGTTCAGCTCTCCTATGAAGATAGACTTTAAGAACAAAAAAGATCATGGTAGTAAGGGATCGGCTAATAGGTTTTGAGATTGTAGAGCTTTTTTTGTCTACTAAGCACAGACTAGGAGATTTTGGTTAGTCATTAGGAATCTAGATTTTATATTGGATATAGGGAGAAGATACTGGTTTCTTTGCAGATACGAAATGTACCTGAAAATCTGTATATTGTAAGCTAAGGGGGGAAGGGAAAGTAGGCTTTGAGTGTGGCTTACCATAGTAATGAATTTGGATGGACATTACGAGGTTGATCACTTGTTAATATGCATGTCCTTGTAGAATAAGGAAACATGAGTTGATGTGAGACTGCACAAGGTGAATTCGAAAAGAAGGTTATGAAGATTGAGGCATTTTTAAACGTCATCTTCTTGGATGCTTCTAAGGATATTTCTTTATTTTTCAAGTATCTGAATTTAATTTCTGTTTGTTTCAGTCAACTAAGTCTTCTTCAGTTTTACTTAGTCTGGGATTGGGTTTTAGCAGAGGATCTTAATCTAGTTTCTGTTTGTTTCAGTTAACTAGGCCTTTTACTTAGACTGGGGTTGGATTTTAGTAGATGGTGCCAGCAACTGTAATCTATTTGTTTAGGATTTTGGTTCTGCTTAGGAAAGAGTTTTAGTAATTGAATAGCAGAGATACAGTTAAGTTTCTTCTTAGGTTTAAAAGCCTTAAATTTCTCAAATGGCACAGGTCAGCCTAACAGAAGTTGGGGCTTTCTTACAATGGAAGGAAGGTGAGATGGTTGGAAAAGTTGAATGCTACTCAAGGACTTCTTAGTGTATGGGAGCAATTGGGCTATTTGCAGGACTTTGGTGCAACAGCTTTGCAACTTGTTTCTTATGAGTGAGGATAAGTAAAATAAAATTGTGAAGAGTGATATAGAAACTTGGAAATCTAGAAGGTTGGTATTTACAGATTTTTCTTTCATTCTTTTGCTTTTGGTTGACATCAGGGAATAAAAAGTTAGTGATGGAGAATTTGGAGGTTACAGATGGTGGTAAAAGATTTAAATCAGGGGATGGTGGGGAGACAATTGTGCAAATATTAGACGGTTCAACGAGCCCTAAGCTTTAGGGCCGCCGATTGCCATGAATTATTTATGTTGGAATGTCCAAGGCTTGGGAAACCCTGAGACGTTGGTGGCACTTTGTCGTTTAATTCGATGTCATTTCCCTAGTCTAGTCTTTCTGTCTGAGACTAGGCTAGCTGGAACTAAGGCAGAACAATTTAAATTTTTAGTTGGTTTTCAGTTTGGCTTGGTGGTAAATAGTATTGGTCGGAGCAGGGGTTTATTTTTTCTTTAGAATGATGATGTAGATGTGTCTATTCGTTCATACTCCAAAGGTCACATTGATACTTGGGTTACAAAGAAAAATAATAATCATTGGCAATTTACCAGATTTTACGGCAATCTAAACTATAGGAACGTCATTTCTCGTGAGATTTACTTCGCAGATTGGGAAGTTTAGGTTCGAGTCTACGGCCATGTGGAGGTGATTTTAATGAAGTATTATCAAATTCGGAAAGAGTTAGGGGTTCAACCCGAGCTCCCAGTGCTTTGAGTAATTTTAGAGAGGCCTTGAATGATTGTGGTTTGTCCAACATCGGCTTTTTGGGGCCATGTCTCACATGGAATAACAAAAGAGGGGGTGGCCAACATCCAAGAACATCTGGACCACTTTGTGTCTAATGGAGAATGGAGAGGAATACTCCCATTGGCTAGGGTTGTGCACTTGGATTTCCTTATTGAGTCTGACCATCGTCCTTTACTCCTTAATGCTGTGGATCACCCTAAGCGAATGGGGGGTAGAGGTACACGACAGTTCCGATTAAAGCCTTTTTGGTTAAGGAAAGAGGGATGCAATAAGGTAGTAAAGGATGGATGGCAGCGTGATTTTATGTGTATTTGAGAGGGCAGATTCGGCGAAGTTAGAAACGCTTTGGAGGAAACTAGCTATCTGATGACTTCTTAGAGTGAACAAAAGTTTGGTCGATGGCGGAAGAAAATTGAGAAAATCCAACTTTCCCTCAATGGCCTTTCAGTAAGACCCAATAGTCGGGTGTCATTGATAGAATTCATGGGTTGGAGAAGGAATTGGAGATAATGTTTTATAGAGAGGAATCACACTGGTATCAGTGCTCAAGGACAGACTGGTTAGCTAATGGAAATCGTAATATGAAATATTTTCATACTCGAGCATCCAGTAGGAAGAAAAGAATGAATTCGGCACATTAGAGATAATAACGGTGTGTGGGTGTATGAGGAGGAAGAGATATCTGGGGTTTTGGAGGATTATTTTTCAGAAATATTTCGTAGCTTGGAGCCTACGGAGCAAGATATCTTTGAAAGCACCAGGTTTATTAGTACTCATCTCGAGAAGGGTAATATTTTGTGGCTGCAAAAACCTTTTGATGAGACATAGGTGTTTAATGCTCTTCAGTGAATGGGTCCTCATAAAGCTTTGGGCCTGACGGATTTCGTGCTTGTTTTTCCAAAAATTTTGGAATATTATTGGCCCATCGGTTACTCTAGCGTGTTTGGGTGTACTGAATGATGGAGGTTCACAGAAGGATATTAACAATACGAATCTAGTTTTGATTCCAAAAAAATCGGAGCCGGAATGAATATCTGATTTTCGTCCTATTAGTCTATGCAATGTTGTCTATAAACTTGTTACGAAGACTATTACTAATCGGTTGAAGACAGTGTTGCCAAGACTTATTTCCTCCACCCAGAGTGCTTTTGTGCTAGGGCGATTGATCACTGATAATGTAGTGGTAGCTTTTGAGATCTTACACTCACTTCACAAAAGAAATAATGGTCACAAAGGATTCATGGCTTTGAAACTAGACATAAGTAAAGCATATGATCGGGTCGAATGGAAATTCTTAATGGCGGTGATGACGAAAATGGGATTTTCGTCGCATTGGCGAAATCTCATTTTTGAGTGCATATCAACGTCGAGTTTCGCATTTTGCGTTAATAGTAAAATCATGCGTAAAGTGGTTCCCTCTCAGGGGTTACGTCAGGGTTGTTCTTGTAGGAAAATTGACCTAACAGTTAGGAAAAACATATATACATGCAATACTATGGAAAACACATGGTCACATCATGAACGCAGCAGAAAAATTAGCAGATTTAGGTTTTAAATTTTTTTACATGAAAACAGTTTTTATAACCATATAACATGCATATATCATTTACATGATCATATATAACATAAATCAAATCTAAATACATAAACCCTAAAGATGAGATTAGAGTTTACCTCTTGTAGCGTGATCTTCCTTGATCTCCTTGTTGATGGTGATCAAATCTTCAACCCTAAATCTTCTTGTCTATGCTCTTGCTCTTGGTTGATGAGGCGAGTGGGCACCGAGTTGAATCCTTCGTTAGAGAACGATCAAGAATACCTTCTTCATCTTTTGGAACACCGGGACTTGAGACGGGACTATGAGATTACAAGAAACTCTCTCCTCTCCTCTCAGCCTTGGCCGATTTTTCTCTCTCTCTCCCTGTGTCTATGCGTGTAGCACTCTTAGAAAGACTGTGCAGTTTTTTCTCTCATATATCTTATATATATGGGACCACAAACTGCTAATCTTAGTCCAACTAGGATTGGGCTTGTTCTCCAATTTGGGCTTTGGGTATTTTTTTGTAAATATGTCCAACTCATGAAACTTATTTATAAAAATACTAACTTCTGTGTAGAATTATTATTTTACACAGTTTCATGAAACTAATTTTACAAATACCACCAACCAATTAATGAGCTTTATTGAGTTAGACAAGGGACCTAATGGATCCAAATAATCTAAGCTCCAATAATATAATAGATACATAATAACTCTTATTATGGTATTTATATATATATTACTAGTAAAGAGGACACTCCACTAAATGCCTAATACTGCACTCTTAGATTAAATGTCATGCCTTTTATAGAGATTCAATCAACTAACCTTGATTAACCGATCCATCCAGCATATTCTATACCATATATAGAATCCCTATACAATGTCGTAGTTAGATATGTGAAATTACTATAATACCTCTCCAATATATATTTACCTTTAAGTTACCATCTTTCTATCAAAGAATAATGTTGTCGATAATTTTGTTCTTAATGGCCATTTAGACAATATTATCAACCAATTCACAAAGTGAATACTAAGATCTTAGATTTAATTATTCCATGAATCTTGAAAGAACCTAAAGTGGCATTAATGTATAATGTCCTTAACTATTTGGTGTGCCCATCAATTCATAAATCATAACCTCTAACATGCCAGCGTTCGCCTCTAATGTCATAGAGGCTAGTCTTTTAACAAATCAAAAGGCTACAATCCATGAAAGCAAGTCCAATCAAATATCAAGAATTAAGATCTACATGCTAAGGGCTAGTTTGTGGTAATATAATAATTGAGTTACGGCACTCCAATTCTTTATATTACCTGGTCCTGTTCAATACACATAACTTATTTATATTGTACTAATGTTTCTATCAGAAGTCTGACACTTCAATAATTTGAGACACATCATTCTTGTTGAGATAGACAAACACTACAATTTTTAGTAAATAAAGTATTCCATCTTTATTTACAGATTTTGAACTAGTCCATTTAGACTTAGATAAAGAAACAAGTCTCCCCATAATTAACACTTAATCATGTTTATTTCTTTATACATAAATAAAGTCATGGAATCTTTTTCAGATAAATAAACTATTCAACTGAGATAGTTTAATCTAGCAAATATCATAATTGTACATAAGAGAAAGTTGTTTATTCTAAAATGGGTAAAATTGAAAATTTGCTTTTTAGGGCAAATATCCCAACAGTTCTCTTTCGCCATATCTATTTCTTTTATGTGCCAAAGCCTTGTCATCTTGTCTGATAGCAGCAGAAAATGAGTCCCTTTTTATGTGGCTTTGCTTGTTCCAGAAGAGGCCCTAGAGTTAATCATTTGTTTTTTACCGATGATTCACTCATTTTCTCTAAGGCAGAGTTAGAAGATAGTCGTTACTTAATTTGAATTTTTTCTAATTATGAGCGAGCGTCGGGGCAGTAGATTAGCATGGAGAAATCCACTATTACTTTTAGTCTGAATGTTTGGGAAGAAAGGCGAGATATATTATTCACATTACGGGTATAATGAGGGTTCAATCACATAACATGTAATTGGGAATTCCTACAGTAGTTGGGCGCAGTAAGTATCAAACTTTCTCGAATATTAAAGATCGCCTTTGGAAGAAAGTACAGAGTTGGAGACGTCAATTGTTCTCCATTGGAGGTAGAGAAGTCTTAGTCAAAGCTGTCCTTCAAGCGGTTCCTTACTATGTTATGAGTATTTTTAAGCTACATGCTTCTCTATGTAATGACCTTCGCTCCATTTTTATTCACTTCTGGTGGGGCTCTTCTCAGGGGGAATAAGAAAATAGCCTAGGTGAGGTGGGAAAAATTATGAGGGTGAAAGCTTTAGGAGACCTTGGTTTCTGGAATCTTCATGGTTTTAATCAGGCACTAGTGGCTAAGCAAGCTTGACGGGTCCTTCAAAATCCTAGCTCGTTAGTAGCTCAAATTTTAAAAGGTAAATATTTTCCCAATGGTGATTTTCTAATAGCAGGTTCTAAAAATAGGTTTTCTTATTTGTGGAGAAGTATCGTATGAGGATGGAAGTTGTTGAGAAAAGGATTGAGACGATGCGTTGGTGATGGTTTGTCTGTCAGGGTGAAGGAAGATCCGTAGCTTCCTCGTTCGTATACTTTTATACCAATTACAAGACCACTGGAACCGGACTTGAAAGTGGCTGATTTAATCCATAATCCAGGGGTTTGGAATGAGTAATTAATTTCACGAAACTTTTAGGAGCTGGATAAACAGGTGAATTTATCTCTTCCTTTTAGTCTTAACCCAAGTATAGACCATCTTATTTGGCACTTTGAGAGTTCAGGAGTTTATTCTGTGAAAAGTGGATACCGCTTAGTAAGTAGGGAACAAATTTTCATTCTTCTTCTAACCAAGTGCTTAATTATAAATAGTAGAAATTTCTTTGGGCGCTTTCCATTCCACCGAAGATCAAAGTGTTCATTTAGTAGGTCTTTTTTGGTGCTCTTCCCTCTGCAACTAACTTGGTGAAACACAAGATACAGGTTGATCTTTGTTATTGTCGGTGTGGTCTATCGGAAGAGAATTCTACCCATTCTTTGTTGTTGTGTGCTGGGTCTAAAACGGTTTAGAAGGTGATTGGGTTGTGGTCTTTGCTTAAAAATGTTGCTCGTTTAAATATGGGGGAAGTTTTGCTTGAAATCCATAAACATTTGGACAAGGTACTTTTGAACTTTTTTGTATCACGTTGTGGTGTATTTGGTCAGAAAGAAATAGAATTCTCCATGGTGATTATGCGCGGAAGCTAAGCCTCTTAGCAGATTATACAGTGAATTTTCTCCAGGAATATTAGAACTGAATAGGCAAGCCCGACCCACAGGACTCGACTAATTCTCGACCTCCGACTCAATGGTAACTTCCTCCTTCAGGTCACCTTAAACTCAATATTAATGCCTCCATTCGATATAGTGAGGGTAGGATTGGTGTAGGGGGATTGTTTCGTGACTATACGGGTGTAGTCATTCCTTGTTTTTCGAAGATTTTGCTAGGTTCATTCTCGATTGACGATGTTGAAGCTCTTGCTGTGCGTGAAGGACTTGAGTTTGCACTTCAACGTCATTTACAGTCTTTAGTTATGGAGAGTGACTCTTTGAGGACAATCCAAGCAATTTCTAATCCTCAACCATAAGCACCTAATGGTCTCATTATTTCAAATATTTGTGATTTACTTGTTTCTACCAATTATGGTACGTGTCAGCATATTCCCAGTGGTGGCCCATACGTTGGCTAGCTCTACTTTTTAGTTCCCAAAAGGCATGTCCTGGGTTTTTTCGTGTCCATTTTTCATTTCAACTTTTGTTCTAAACGATTTATATGAATAAAGTTGACGTTCTTTGTTAAAAAAAGAAAAAAAGAAAATAAGCAAATCCTGTATTAAGTGGGGCTTTGATTTCTTCTATTTCGTCATGTGTAATTTTATTCGGATAATTGCCATATTTTCTATTTTTCTATACATTCAAGTCACATTGTTTTTTCATTCATTCAAAAAAAAAATAGTTGTTTTTGGTGTTTAACTTTCTCTTAAAAAAATTACTATTTATAAAAAAAAATCACTATCACGATTGATTTGTTTCTTCCTTGGACCTGTGCATACTCAACAATTTTTTTTTTAATATGAAAGGCAATACTTCCTTATTTATTTTTAATTTCTTTCTACTACTTTCCTATATACCACAAGTGCCACAAAAATGGTAGGGGCTCTACCGCTTAGCCTAACTTTATAGTCCATAGTTGTCGATCTAATGAAAAATCTCCACACATCTGCCGAAGACGAGGCCAAGAAGAGAAAGCGCAAGTGAAAGAGAGCCAAGAAACCCTCTGAGACTCCAGACCTGAATGAGAACCGAGGGGTAGAAGACGAAGAAGAAGAAGTAGAGGCGAATAGAGAGAAAGAGAGCAAGAAGAACAAGAAAAAGAAAAACAAGATGTTAAATATATAATATACTTACGGCATCCTCTAGGAAGCTTAGTCCACAAACTGTGCTTACATTATAACAGCCCGCAAGTCGAATGCACCACTGAACCTCCTGTGCGAAGATTATACGCAATACCGGGCGGCTGGTACTGTCCACGAGTCTCTTATCCTCATGGAGACACCAAAGGTCCCCTCCTAGTTAGTAGGTAGCTCACTTAGCCAACAGTGCCCACCGTGGCAAGGGGTATTGGAGAGCCAACACCATGCAGCCCCCTAAAGAGTATTTTGAGCTTTTGGCCCTTTTTCCCAAGGAAATATGATTTTCGCCGAGAAAGCATATGGCCTAATAAATACTTTTCTTCAGGATATTAATGGAACGATCGCATATCTAAGAACCTCTCATCGAGGAGATGGAGTCCCTTCGACCGGAAAAATTATCGGACGCAAGACGAACAAGTTAAGAAATTTCAATTATGTTCCGAACAGTATAGAAAATTCCAACTATGTCCCGAAACTCTGCATAAGTGACCGTAAGGTAAGGACTATACTATTACTCCGCATAACTATCATATTTTATATTAAATATAATAGTTATTTAGATATCTACTATATTTTCCATTTTCCTATGCATCCAAGTCACATTGTTTTTTATTCATTCAAAAAAAAGTCGTTTTTGGTGTTTAACTTTCTCTTAAAAAAATTACCATTTATAAAAAAAGTTCACTATCACGATTGATTTGTTTCCTCCATGGACCTGTGCGTACTCAACAATTTTTTTTAATATAAAAAGTAATACTTCCTCATTCCTTCTTAATTTCTTTTTACTATTTTTCTATATATCGCAAGTGCCGCAAAAGCGTAGGGGCTCCACTGCTTAGCCTAACTTCATAGTCCATGCCTGCCAATCCAGTGAAAAATCTCCACACATCCGCCAAAGACGAGGCCAAGAAGAGAAAGCGCAAGCAAAAGAGAGCCAAGAAACCCTCTGAGACTCCAGACCTGAATGAGAACCAAGGGATAGAAGACGAAGAAGAAGAAGTAGAGGCGAATAGAGAGAAAGAGATCAAGAAGTACAAGAAAAAGAAAAAAAAGATGCTAAATATATAAAATACTTACGGCATCCTCTAGAAAGCTCAGTCCACAAACCGTGCTTACAGCATAGTGGTCCGCAGGTCGAATGCACCACTGAACCTCCTGTGTGGAGACTATGCGCAATACTGGGCAGCTGGTACTGTCCACGAGTCTCTCCTCTTCGTGGAGACACCGAGGGTCCCCTCATGATTAGTAGGTAGCTCACTTAGCTAACAATGCCCACCGTGGCTAGGGGTGGTAGAGAACCAACATCATGCAGTCCCCAAAAGAGTATTTTTAGCTTTTGGCCCTTTTTCCCAAGGAAATATTATTTTTACCCAGAAAGCATATGGCCTAATAAATACTTTTCTTCAGGATATTAATGGAATGATCTCATATCTGAGATCCTCTCATCGAGGAGATGGGGTCTCTTCGACCGGAAAAGTTATCGGACACAAGACGAACAAGTTAGGAAATTCTAACTATATTTCGAACAGTATGGAAAATTCCAGCTATGTCCCGAAACTCCGCATAAGTGACCGTAGGCAAACTCCCACGGGCAAAACTGCATGGCTAGTTTCCTAGGCTCACTCTTGGCATGGATGAGCTTTCCCACAGTACGTCACATCCTCCCCTATTTCATTCAGTCAATGCCCTCATCGATGATCCTCTGCCCTATATCCACCTCAGCTCAATGCTCAAGGGTAACACGCTCTCCCCCACGGCTTCATCTGAACTTACTACATGTACTTGTCCCACTATCTCTGTAGATACACCCTCTAGTGATGATCAATGCTTGCCCACTCTTAGACTATGATCTGAGACCCCATAACATGCTGTTCACTCAAACTCAATCCATGTAGAGTGCCCTTGCACCCATGTCTCTGCTGAGTTCTGCCTAATGTCCTACTGATTATGAAGTAACTCATCTTCTGACCTTGACCCCAAAGCTTTCATATTCATGATACTTGCTTTCCCGCCAACTGTTTGATGTTTACTCCCCTGATTAGAACTCAGATACACCTCCGTAAGATGCGGTTCACATGCCAACTATTCCTACAGTATCCATAATGAGTCTCATTTGGAACTCGGTCTGGCATTCCTCTGAGCATCAACTGTAGGCCATCTCTATGGCAAACCATCACCCTGATGACCTGCGGATGTAACCTGCTTCATTGCAAGTGTGCTCTTCTTCCAAATGGTGCGTCTCTAAAGACGTGGCTCTCAACCAAACCACATTGTTAATACGACACCTTGTGCCTTACATGCACTTGTGATATAGCATGCCGCCTACAAACAGCTTCTTGTAAGTGGTGCCACCCAACTTCACAAGATATCTCAGATTGCTCCTCTGAGTGTTTCTGAGTTGTGGCAAATGATCTTCCTATCATTCGTAGCCATAGTGGGGATCCCATCCCACAAGCTCGCCCTCTGGCTCGCAAGATCCTTGTGCCGATGTCTAACACTATGCTCCAAGTTCTGTCTCACCTAATGTTGTCTTCTATCTATTTGACTTATTCTCGTGTGACCAACTTAGCTGCATTGTGCCTTCTCTCAATGAAGGATTTCCTGAAATTGTCCCAACTCGATGCACCAATCAACGTGTATTTCGGAATCATTCGACTTCTAAGTCCCACACCCTACAGCTTCCTGATCCTTTAATGGCATACTCAAGTAGGCTCCTCTACTTCAGTGTGGGAACAACTTCTCCATCTCGAAGTGTACCTCCCGAGGTATAGCTCGTAAGGTAACCGCTTTATCTAGCGGCACTTCTGTTTGCATTACAAATGTTGGTGTTTCCGTCCCTCTGTCATGTTGACTTTCACCCTTCTGATATATCCATATTGTCTTAGTACCTGAGTCCATGTGATCTCATCCTAGATAAATATCTTATGGTTCACTGACATTGCCTTAGTCCCTGAGTCCTGACGACGTTTACATCGAGCCAACTATCCCTATCTCGGTTCCTAAGTCTTCAATGACTTCCAAAATGAATAACCAACGAATCTTAGTGCTCTCAACTGCTAGTGCGGCCTTCTGGCCCCCATCATATCGTAGCACAACCATCTCTTTAGTCTTGAGTAGATTGACTATTCTGAGACCTCAATCTCCTTCAATAATATGGCCTTGACGGCTCCCGTGATGCCTCTTCAAGCATGTGCCGTCCAAGGATGCTTTAGTGTCACTCGTGTCCTTAGAACATATTCATGAGCAAATACTTCACCAAACAATATGTCCAAGCTACCTCTCTACGCTAAATAGATCTCTTGGAATGACTACACTTCTAACAACGATGCTCTCTAACATTCGCGGCTTCTATTTGACCTTCCTTTCTCGTGGCAATCCCGTACGAAGGTCATTCAGACTAGTAGCAATGGAGTATCTGACGTTCCCCATCTATCTTGGCTTAGCTAACAACTATTCTGACTTTGCATACCTCTAATCGATCAAAGAGTAAGCGCACATTGCTCCCAACAAGCTCTCTTTTCAACAAAAGTACTCCCACACGGCTTACAATGTCACTCAGATAAGCATAGTGTAGTGCCCCAAGCAAACTCATATGACCCTTCATCGAATCATGTTCTAGCCAACCAAGTGTGTCAACTTATGTGTAATGTCCTTCTAAAGTTGTCCTTATGGTGATTGCGTCTCAAGTATCATCTATTGGGTCTTCACCCTCCTTGATACCTCCTTTAAGGGTCTTCCAACGCTCAACTGACATTGAGCACTCGTGCTATAATCGTTTTCCAAGCATGGATCCCTCCTTAAGGCTCCTAAGGTCCCATGAAGCCCTTGTAGGGAAAGGGCGTACTCAGTTCCTTCAACTTGCCTACTTGTCTCCTCTGAGTTGTGCCTCAGGTTCACTCATCCCATGAGATGAATCTAAGCTCTAATACCAACTATCACGGTCTGAGAGTTTCAATGCCAATAATGACCGTGTGGCATCGAGACTTCCCAAGTTCCAGTCAGCCTTCCGCCTATCTGTTTATCATGGGTCATTTTTTCGTGTCTTTTGGTATGCATGATCCAAGCCTCACACCTATAAGAACGACTCTTGCTGAGTCTTGTTCGTAAGTAACTATAATGGCTTCCATGTGCCACGGCTTCCCCTGAGCCACTCGCCCCGTTCGTCAGTTCCCAACGTGCCGTCGAGGTTAATGCCACATGCCCTCTCGCCCAAGGATGTTCACAACTTGTTGGCATGTGTCACTAGGTGTCAAGACTAAGTCGGCACTCCGTCTCATCTAATAAAGCCCCACCAATACCTCTCGGATAGCTTTCGTGGCACTAAGGGTATTCTCACACCCATAGGCCGATCATCGTGGCAACAGGCCCGCTGGCGTGCTAGCAAGTGCCTACGATTCCTTTGTGGCTCGCAGCCTTGTATGCAACCTTCTCGTGTAGGAGTACCACGCTGCCCACCAGTTTGCCACTTACTGCCGAGGCCCACATGAGGTCTACCTATGACCAACACGTGTTGAGGCATGCGTGGTCATGGTGCATCATGCATCCTCTAGTAGTTCCATTCTATAAGTGACTCGCCTATGGCCAACTTGTGTTGAGGCATGCATGGTCATGGCGCACCATGGATCTTTGGTTTCCCCATGAGTGGCCTTCCCGTGACCATCTCATGTTGAGGTATACGTGGTCTAGGAGCTCCACGCATCCTCTAGGAAGCTCAATCTACAAACCGTGCTTATGGCATAGCGGCCCACAAGTCGAATGCACTAATGAACCTCCTGCGTGGAGACTATACGCAATAATGGGTGGCCCGTACTATCCACGAGTCTTTCCTCCTCGTGGAGACATCAAGGGTCCCTTCGTGGTTCCCTAGTGCCCGCCCCTACAAGTACTCTCTGTGGCCGGGGGTGGTGGAGAGCCAAAACCATTCACCCCTAAATAGCATTTTGAGCTTTTAGCCCTTTTTCCCAAGGAAACATGATTTTCGCCTAGAAAGCATATGGCCCAATAAATACTTTTCTTTAGGATATCAATGAAACGATCGCATATCTATGATCCCCTCATGGAGGAGTTAGGGTTTTTTGCCAGAAAAATTATCGGACACAGGACGAACAAGTTAGGAAATTCTAACTATATCCCGAACAATATAGAAAATTCTAACTATGTCCCGAAACTCCGTATAAGTGACTGTAGGCAAATTCCCATGGGCAAGACCGCAGAGCTAATTTCCTAGGCTCACTCTTGGTATAGAGGAGCCTTCCTGCAGTACGTTACACTTGGCACGGCCCAAAGTCACCCCATGTTGTGCTCGGCACCGATTTTTTCATGTCATGCCCTTATGTCAACTGAGCGGCTCATCCTATTTGACATCTCAAGTTCTTTGTAACCCTTTATCATTTTTATTATGCCGTTCCTTTTTCTTGTTTTTTTCCTTTTTTTTTAATCTTTTATATGTCATTAAGCACCTAGATAAAAATGTTTTCAAAAATTTGTTGAATCTGAACTAAAGGCAAAACTGCTATCCTATATATTATATAGTATTAAAAATATAGAGATAATCCTAATTATGAAAAAAATGACAATATAAAAAATTACAAAAAAATAAAAATGACAATATTGAATTGCCAGCAAATTAATATATATATTATGATTACAATCAAATTAATATATATTAGGATTATAATATATTAATTATTATTAATTATTTTTAAACAAACCTAATTAACACACAATATGTTCCCTTTCTTTTAAGAGAATTACTGTAATATACTTGACATTGGTCAAAAGTAGTTTTATTCCTCTTCCTATGATTTATACTTTAGGCTATGTTTGGTAGGATGGAAAAAACGGTGGAAGGAAAAAATTTGAGGGAAAAATAGAAGGAAAGAAAAAAAATTGAGTTGTTTGGTAGAAAGAAAAAAAAAAGAAAAGAAAGGAAAATAGGATCGAAAAAATATAGTGAAACCAACCAAAAAAATTTCCGTCCCAAATTGGAAGGAGAAGGGAGAAGAAAAGTTGAGAATAGTTGTAATATTTTAAAATTACCTATGTATCCTTAAAAAAAATAAGAAGCTGGTTCTTATAGTAGGCCAAAAGAAAACAAAAAGCAGGGAAGCTTTGTTCTGTTTCGCACCTAGGAGGAAAAACAAGTTGTCCCTTGTTTATGAGAAGATAAAAATCTAAGTTACTGATCTGTATGAGGTTTTTTTTTTTTGGAGGAAAGAGAAGCTGTTCCTAGTTTATGAGAAGATAAAAATCTACGTTGCTGATCTGTATGAGGTTTTTTTTATTTTATTTATATTTTAAAAAAAAAACTTCTTTAGCATAGAGTTGACTAAAATATGAGATTATTTCCCATTAATTTCTCAACCAATTGATATGAAACTAAATATGAAAATTCTAATTGACAATAATAAAAATCAACCAAGAAACGTGAATTAGGTGATGGGATTCATCATACTTGAGCAATTTATCAAATTTTAAAAATGAAAAATGTAAAAAATAATATAAAGATAAAAAAGTAATTTTGAAATAATATTACTTTCTATCCTTTCATGTTTACATCTAATACTAATTCCTTCCCTCCCATTTTCTTTCCTCTCTACCAAAACATAGCAAGTATTTCTCTTTTTGTTTCTTCTCTCATAAGTCATTTTTATCAATTGTATCAAATTCTCAATTTCATTAAATATAGAATTTTAAGGTTAAAAAACTCACTAATTTTTGTTTTGTTTTATTTACTTCTTCTTTTTATATCTATATGTCTTTTTATCGTTTTTTATTGTTGGATGAATTCTTTTTCTTTTTCTTTTCTTTTTTTTCCACAAAGGTATGCAAGTAATATACTAGGATTATGATATGTATTTACAGAATAAAATATTATATCGTAAAAATACTGATTAACGCAGTAATAAGTTTTTCTTAATGCTTAGTAATTACAAAAATTACAATATTTTTTTTTTTTGGGAAGAAAGAGTCTTTACTAGTTTTTTATGCTTATTTATTTATTTATTAATTTTTTAATAACTTATTTTATCACTTTTTAATTTAGTGTATTGTATTTTAATTTCATTAACAATACATTTTTAAGGCATAGAAATTGTGTTTTTCAATGAATCAATGAATGAGAGTATTGGAATGGACCATTTAAAAATACCTCTTCCCCTCTATTCTCATCCAAGACATAAAAATCCATTCAAATAGTTGATGTGACTGATGAACCATTTGAATGGAAAAACTAAATTGTTGAAACAAACACTCATTCCAAAAGACCATTTGAATGGAAAATTTAGAGTTGTTGAAACAAACACCCATTCAAATGGATTTTCCATTCCAATGGAATGGAATGGGCGAACCAAACGGCCCCTATAGTTTTGTGAATTTGTTGTATCTTTAGATTTTTTTTTTTTAAGTACTTTCTTTTCCTAAAACATTTTTGTTGTTGATTCTTTGTTATTCCTTGTTAAACATTTTAAATATAATTATTTTTTTTTTAAAATATCAATTCAATGTACATAACACTGTATTCCTCTATAAATTTATAAATATACTTCATATTTGATATTTAAATTATGCATTCAAAGGCACGCTAAGGCACGCTAAGGCAACATTTACTCTTTCCTTCCTAGTTTATATACCGTAAGCGCCGCAAAACTGATAGGGCTTGCGCCGCTTAGCCCAGTCTGCCATGGCCGCCGATTCAGTGAAAAATCTCCACGCTTCGGCCGAGGACGAGGCCAGTAAGAGAAATCGCAAGCGAAAGAGAGCGAAGAAGAAACCCTCTGAGGCTCCAGACGTGAATGAGACCCGAGAGGTAGAAGACGAAGAAGTACAAGTAGAAGTAGAGGAGAATAGAGAGAAAGAGAGTAAGAAGAACAAGAAAAAGAAGAAGCTAAATTTGCAGAAACCAAACCTATCTGGAGAAGAAGAAGAAGAAGAAGGAGATGGTGAGGAAGCAGAGGAGGAGAAAAAGGAGAAGAAGAAGAAGAAGGTGAAGAGTGAAGGGTCTGGGATTATGAGTACAGAGTCCTTTGCTTCTTTGAATCTGTCTGAGCCCACTTTGAAGGCCATTCAGGAAATGGGTTTTCAGTATATGACTCAGGTTAGCTCAGTTTTAACTTAATATTGCACTTTTTTGATTATTGGGATTGGAAAATGAATTTTTTTGCTTAGGTTTTATAGGTATACATATATATATGTAGGTATGTATTTTGGGTAAAGGCAGAAACTTGTTTTTTCTTGTTAAGAAACAATGAAAGGGCGCTTTTGAATTACACCCACATGGTATCTTGTACTGACTGTTCTCAAATGAAGATTCTAGACTTAGGAGATTTTATTTGGAGAGAGTGGCTTTCAAGGGTCAATTACTGAGTTACAAGTACCTCAGCACTTGAATATATACACTGTTCAGTTACATGTATCACAATGTTTGTGTTTTTGAGCACTTGATAGAGATATATTTGCATACTGGTATTATTGGTAACTAGAGTTCTCGTTTCCTAGTTCTTTTCCTTCTCTTTTTGTATACATTCCAACCATTTACTTTTTGTACTGCAATTTTTATTTCAGACACTGATACACAAAATGATAAGTGCAGTTTTTGCTTGTTATGTCCTGCAAATACTCGAGAGATCTTTCATCTTATGCATTACTTTTGTGTTTTTTTTTTTTTTCGGTTGTTGTAACATACTTTTATCTTGTCTAAGGTATTTAGAATTTAAATGCAGATTCAAGCCAGAGCAATCCCTCCGCTTTTGATGGGAAAAGATGTTCTCGGAGCTGCCAGGACAGGTTCTGGTAAAACTCTTGCTTTCCTAATACCGGCGGTGGAGTTGTTATATAACACTCGCTTTGCTCCTCGTAATGGAACTGGTGTTGTGGTTATTTGCCCAACAAGAGAACTTGCAATACAGGTAAAAATTACTAGTTTCTTTGTGCTTGTTTTTGATACTCTCTTTTTTTTGGGGGGGCATATTAATGATGGTGGATTTTGGTTCAGTGCGATACAACTTTTCTGCTGTGCGGTAGACTCATAATGCGTCTAGTGTACTTTCCTTTTACTGTAATATGTGAATGGCTTGGGTGGTGTAGTTTGTTTAGTTCCATTCTAATGCAGTGATCAATACCTATAATCTTTCAAGACATTGGTGGCAGGTTACCAGAACTTATGATTTACTCATTTAAACATGGGATTGAATCTTCTCATAATATGTATGAATTATAAACATTGGCGGCAGGTTACCAGCCCTGATTGCTTGTTCCTATGCTTTTGGCTAAGTTCCTAATTCACAAAAGTTTAGGTTGCTACTATTACTTATTTGGAACATCTCTTCTGTTATATTGTTTTTTTGTCTTCTGTTCAGCTGTTTTATAATTTGTTGACTGCTTCACTATTTAAATATTTCAGACCCATGCTGTGGCGAAGGATCTTCTCAAATATCACTCACAGACACATGGCTTGGTTATTGGTGGTGCAGCTAGAAGAGGAGAAGCAGAGCGTATTGTGAAGGGGGTTAATTTATTGGTGGCAACGCCTGGTCGCCTGCTTGATCATCTTCAAAATACGAAGGGTTTCGTATATAAAAGTTTGAAGGTAGCATATGTGTATATTTAGCACCTTCTTTCTATAGCTTGTTATCTAATTTGGAGAATGCCTCTCTGGTGCGCTTCTCCGTGAGACATATTTCTTCTTTGATATACTTTATTCTGTGATGAATGGTCTGTTTGCTCAAATTTTGTTCATAAATTAGAGCTGCCCTTTATTTTGTAGAAGTGCACAAGTGCAGACTGGATAAAGTTTAAGAACTCATCCTTGTCTCTGAAAATAAATATAACAAAAATGGAATTACTAAATTGAAAGTGAATGGCTTGAAACTTTTTCCTTGTTAGTTGATAGAAATTTATACATATGTATAATAAATATTTTGAAGATGTGATGAATAAACAAACAAATATGTTGTAGATTGAAGAATATGGATAGCTCATTTAGGATTGAAAATTGTTATTATAATTCATAAAATGGGCATCGCTCCACAGTAATACTCAGCAAGCCTTTATTGGTTTATCTTGCATGTTTCTAGAAGAGGAAAGACTAGCTATTATAAATTTGTAGTTCATTTTTGAGCTCCCTTATTTTTTCTTTATTTATTTTTTGGTTGCGGATTTCTTTTATGATTTTCATTAGGTTTTCACTTATTTGCTCAACAAAATATTTTTGACCTGTGTACTGTTGAAATACGAGTTTCTACTTTGTGATGAGAAACATTTGATATGGTCTGGCTGTGTAAGCAGCATTAGGTGACGTGGGGTATACTACATCATTAGGATTACTTTAACCTTAGATTTGAAAATTCGTTAGACTGACTGCGTGTCCACCTCCTTCCTAAAAGGATAGAACTCCGTGTATTTGTTTTATAAGGTTTGGGCTCCCTGAAGGGCAACAAGTCCATTTCTTTGCTATATAAGATTTGGGTGGATAGGTGTAGAATAGTGTGAAACAAGCTTCTTTGACGACATTATATGTTTTGACTTAAGGATCTGACTTTATCCTTGATATTATTTGTACTTAAATTGTGAAAAAATGATTTCACCTTGCTGTCCGTCTGGGGGCCTTATGATAATAAACTTGCATTCAGTTTACTCACAGTTCTTTTATACAGTACATTGTCTTGTCCTCTCTTCACAATATTGCAAATTATTAATTCCTTCTAGATCTTTGTACTTCATGGTTGGAGACCTTTATGATCCTAACGGAACTGTGATTGATTTTTTTTTTTTTTTTTTCCATCTGTTTTGATTAGCTTATTTTACGTCTAAAGTTTTGTGCATTGAAGGTTTCACCAGAAACTAGATCTCATTCTGTTGGAATATTTGTCTATGAATTTCTAATTATCTTCCCTCTACTATACTTGGAATGCAGTGCCTTATGATTGATGAAGCTGACAGGATACTGGAAGCAAATTTTGAGGAAGAAATGAAGCAAATTATCAAGCTTTTACCAAAGGTAAAATATATTTGTTTAACATTTTTTTGAACTTCTAGCAGAGTTTGGTCAATGCTTTCAAACGCTAGGATTTTGTTTACTCATCTGCAAATAATGGGGGGAGCAAGATTATATGCTGGAGCAATGGGTTATTTCTTAAGCAGCTTTTGAAATAGTGAAGAAGGGTTACTTTTACTTTTCAAGTATTTTGTTTGTAGAAATGCTAAAGTGGGTTGATCAAGGGTCAAACAAAGTTTAATGCGCTATACCTTAACATGGTAATGGTAATTAAAGTTTATCTTAAGACACTGGATGTTTTTCATGAGACTGTCTTTTGGAGTATTCAGTAGTCAGCTAAATAGCTGATTGATCACTTCCACTGAATTTGGTACTTAAATTGATAGCTCTACAACTAGGATATTTTCTTTTTATTACAATAAGTATTACAGTTCAGTATATCTATGGCTAATTTCGTTTAGTTTCTTTCTTTTTCTAAAAAGGCTTGGAGTAAGTTAATTATTAATACTTTGTTGTTTCTGTTTGTGGTCTCGGTAACATATGGTTTTATACAAGTTTAAAGATGTTTCACTAACTGAATACTTAATCAATCTGCAGAATAGGCGAACAGCTTTATTTTCGGCGACCCAAACTCAAAAGGTATGTGCATCGCATCAATACCATGTAGTCATCAATTGATGTATAAGTCTCCAGTATTTCTATTAAAATTCTTGAGCCATTCTTTAATGTTTGGGCTATATTATTCTCTGTAGAAATATGGTACTCTTCCTGTTGTTTCTTGTATATATGGGTTCCACATCTTTGTTAAAAGTGTTCTCATGTTCTACTCCTTTTTCAATAACCTGCAGGTTGAGGATCTTGCCCGCTTGTCTTTTCAGACAGATCCTTATTATGTCGATGTGGATGATGGAAGAAGAAAGGTCAAAGTTGGAACTTGTATTTCATATTTTACACATTTGATCATCGTACACCTTAATATAGATTGCAAACTATTGAATTTTGTATAATAAGTTTATTATTTCTTGTTTTCAATTCTAACCTCATTAAGTTATCGCGCTGTAGGTTACAAATGAAGGGCTCGAGCAAGGTTATTGTATTGTACCTTGTGCCAAAAGATTTATACTTCTGTACTCTTTCTTGAAGAGAAATCTGTCTAAAAAAGTGATGGTCTTCTTCTCTTCATGTAACTCGGTGAAATTCCATAGTGAGCTTCTAAGATATATTAACGTGCCTTGCCTTGATATCCATGGAAAGCAAAAGCAACAGAAGAGAACAACTACGTTTTTTGACTTCTGTAAAGCAGATAAAGGGATCTTGCTATGTACTGATGTTGCTGCCCGTGGACTGGATATACCGTCTGTGGTATGTATAGTTATTGGGTTATTTGATTTTGTCAAATACATTATTACTGCATCTCCTTCTAGGTATTGTGCAACATTTTGCTAATTTAAGTCTTTTCTGCAATAGTAATGCTCTTGAAGAAAATTATTGCAAAATAAGGATTGATCACATTTGCAATAAATTTGGATTAATGTAAAATGTTTCTCTGTGTTTAATTTTGTATGCATGCCTATACTCTGTGAACTTTTTAGTCAGGTCCCTTGTTGGATTAAAATAATAATTCTTGTTATGGATTAAAAACATTCCCTGCTAAATGCGTGCACCATATATTCTCTTTCATCCTTTTTTATTTTTTTTCCTTATTTCCAATAAAAGTGGGTCTCATGTCTTCTTTCATATATTTTTGCCACACATTTTCCTAATATTTTGGGCCTCACATATTGTCTTTACTTGTTTTTATTTAGTGCTAGCTTTTAGTATTCTGAAGAAAAAGGGGTCCTCACTTTTAGTTCCACTATCCATCAAGTTATAGTACTAAGTTAATCCAATCCTAAGCAGTAGTCTAGTTCAGTCCAACCTACCAAACAGGCCCCAAAAGTATGCTAATCCTAGCCTCCAGATGACCTGTTACATGTTGCGTCAACTGATGACGAAGAAAATACGGACTTTCCTTGGTTACATTATTCTACATCTCTGCCCCTTTACTCACTTGAAAAATGATCTGTCTTAGATATTATGGTTTTACTCGAAGTGCTGGAACTTATGTTAGATATTCAAACCTATGTTGATGACATCTCATTGAAATTATGCTTCCATGGCACAGTTCACTTTGATTGCTCTATGATATTAACAATTGCAGTCTAAATTTAATACATATAAATATTGTCACTGAATCATTTGAGTACTCATAAATGTCTTACTTTAAACTCTCCTTTCCTTGTAGGNGGTGCTTATCATCATTTTCTTGGACATGTTTTTAGTTACCTCTTGCTATTGTGCAACTTCTCATCGTCTGTATTTCTTATGCTGTACCTTGGAATTACTGCTTGCAGGAATATATTCATAGGGTTGGTCGAACAGCTCGTGGGGAAGGTGCAAAGGGAAATGCTCTGCTGTTTCTCATTCCTGAAGAGTTGCAATTTCTTCGTTATCTGAAGGTATAATTTATTTACTGCAGGACCTAGTAATCTGTGATTTTTTTTTAATTTTAGAGCAAAAGAAGGTAATAAAACAAAAGAGTATAAGAGAAACTAGTGGCAAATCATGGTGTAAATTTGATAAGACAAAAATTTCCTTCTATGGACAGAACTATGGTATTGGAAGGTACATAATTTTGTAACAGTTATCCTATGAATGTACAGAAGCGCTTAAGAATTTTCCTTCAGTGTATGTGATACATATACAAAGATAGTTACACTTATCTTTTGTTCTATTCAGTATTATCTGGTGTATTATGATATTCATACTTTTCTTCATTTTCAGGAAGCAAAAGTCCCTGTAAAAGAATATGAATTTAGTGAAAAGAAGCTTTCTAATGTGCAGTCTCACCTGGTAACTTCATATTCCTCAATCAAGTCAATCGTGATTACTTATATTTGATATACAAAAGAAATTAAGATAAATTGAATGATGTTGCTTGGAATGATGCAGGAGAAGATGGTGGGTGACAACTACTATTTGACCAAGTCAGCAAAAGAAGCATATAGAGCCTATATCTTAGCCTATAATTCCCACTCTATGAAAGACATTTTCAATGTGCACCGCCTTGACATGCAGGTACCATTTATTAGTGTGATTTATTAAGGGAAATCATCTATCTAACCTTATTTCGTGCTGTTGGGATTCACCGTCACAGTTGTTGCTTTTAGAATGATCCTTTAACTTTCTCGCTTAAAATGCTAGAACTGCATGGCAATGCTAAAATGTTGGCAAAAATTAAATGATGTTGAGGTTTTAAAATTTTTACAAGAAAGCTTCATTGAGCTCATAATTTCGTCCGCATGTTTCCACGTGATAAAAATTCTATGCTAGATGCTAAGAGACTGAAAGTTTCCTTTAGTTCCAAGGAAGCCCATGAAAACTTTGCTGACGAATCTTATATCAAGTAGAAGATGAGGAAAAAGGCTTTTGGCTACATAATCTAAAGTGAAATATAGATTTCTGTGAAAAGTTGTAAAAATATTTTTATGAATGACACAAAAAAGGAAAAGAATGTACAACTATTTTGTTTTAGTTGTGTCTGGTCATGACTTACTG
>JXTC01000131.1:722446-754382 GCA_002914845.1 Trema orientale | reverse complement strand
ATGCCTCAAAGTTCAGAAAGAAACCACGCAAGGTTGAAGGAAGCCGACATGGGTTTAGCAGAAGTAATCCTTATGGTAACAAGAAGTAAGTTGGAGGCCGTGATCTATGCGGCTCTGCAAAAAAATTTTGTTAGGCGATCTTATATTCTTGAGCATCTCTTATCTCAGATTTGGAATCTTTTTGCCTTTTGTTTTTTTTTGTTTTTTTTTTTTTTCCCCTCAAAGTTCTGCGGAATTCAACTCGAAGACATGATGTTCGAACATAATATTTGATTCATTTTCGAGTATAAATTTGTGTAAAACGACCATTCCGAAAAAAGATATTGCAAAATGAACATCAATCTAAGCTTATTCTTGTCTCTTTCCCATTTCTTGCCAAGAATTTGCTTCTGGATCTATTGAAGAATTGTTTCGGTGTTTGGTGGGAGGAATCATTTGATTGTTTTGGTAAGTTTTTGAGTAATTAGATAGTTCAATCTACTTCAGTTTGTGTTAAAGAAAATCTTTTCATTTTGTAAGCTTCATTAGTTATCTTTTCACACATCTACGTACTTTACTAGAAATTGAAATATCGAGGGACACATTTCAAGGGTTTAGGAATTAAGGAGATGTACTCTGTTTTCCTTTTTCTTTAATTAAGAAAAAAAGGGTTTATAACATGATGGATATCATGACCGGAAATCCAAGATCGTGACTTTTAATAATTTTATGTTGAAACAGTAGTAAATAGTAATTTTCCAAAATTCTAGAAAATTGAGTACTTAAAATCTTATATTTTAGTCCTTAAACGTAAGTAAAATTCAATTTAAGGAGACCCTTCATTAATATAGATTTTTCGAGAAAATATTTCACTTAAAGTTTATAGGAAATTCTAATTAATATTTTAGAAACATTTGTAATTTCGTAAAGTTTAGTAAAATGAGTCAAATTAAAACCTTAGACTTCCATGCATAGATGTTATGCAGACAAATATGACTCAGGTCAATCAAATGATAGGATGTATAAGTTTTTGCTGTTGAACTTGGAGAAATCCAGCCTTTGGGTATAAGATAGTATTTATGGACATTTGTTATATCAATGATGTCAATATAAGATAGTATTTATGGACATTTGTTATATCAATGATGTCAATAGCATAGCAAAAGTCCAATTTGCAGTCTTGTCTTCCTAAAATTGTAGAGTAAGGCTTGGAACACAAGAAACATATACCATAACCACCTATAATTTTTTTAGGGTTTAATATGTATATGAGTGGCTAAAAAGAATGCCACATACAATATTGTGTATCTTGCTCGCTGGTCAAAACTGTAGTAAAAACAAATTATCTGTTCGAACATTAATTAGAGCATCCAAAATTTGATCATTATAGGAACTTAAAATCATTTATCTAATTTTAGTATTTCAATTTATGTCCAACAAATAAAATGATAATATAGATTTAAAATTTAGTTGATAATTCAGATGTAAAATTTAGAACTTAATTATTTTTCATTTAGGACCGTTTCTTCTGACATCTTTAATTTTAGTATCGGATAATGTCTGTTTGATTGGACGTAATTTAATTCAAAGGAGTTTTTTGTAATTTACAAGAATAGAAGATAATCAACTAAGAAGAGGAGGATTTTGTAATTGTAACTATGATCTTAAACAATTTTATTCTTAAAGTTCTATCATCTTCCAAAGGCTCAGATTTATTCATACCAGTCTAATGGACATTTTACCTCATTGGTATGACTTTTGGTCTTATATTTCGGGTGTAATGGAACATTTCAGATTAAATCCCAACACTACCAATATTATTTCAAACCAACATCATGTACCTAGAGAGTAACATATCGTGTCCAAAAGAACATACCTTAATTTCCATATGAAAAAGCACCAACATCCATAAAAACCAAAGTAAAACTTCATAAACATAATAATAATAATAATAAACTCACTCTAATATAACACTCTCCAATATCAACCAGACCCGAAAATCTACTATGATGAATACTAAGGGGAAAAAAACAAAACTTAGTAGCTAGCCAAGTCTCATTCCAATCTAAACGACAAAGACTAGTCCAATAAACGACACCATGAAGAGCACCAAAGTTGGAATAGAAAAGGCAGCAAACATTCTATTAGCACTGCCTCTTGATGCATCTGTTGTTGAATTCTGGTTTGCAGCTGGCTGAGGTGGATTTGCACCCTCCAAAACTTTTATTATCATCTTCTGACCTCTCTCACAGTGTCCTGAAACCCCACTAATGAAGTAGAACAAGCCTGGCCGGTCGAAGTGGAAGACAGTCTCTCCATTGTTGGAGAAGAAAACAGGATGAGCGGAATGGCATTTTTCATACTCTTCTTCAGTCACCACCAGGACCGAGTCTTTCTCATACTTGAAATCTATACACATCAACCGAAAAAATAAAAAGCATTTTGAAATGTCATGAATAAGCATTTATTTTAATCGTGTTTGGACTAAATTGAAGTAGTAGTAGTTGTACTAATTGAGTTTTACTTACGGAGAGTGTCACCAACAATGAACCTATTATTCGATGCCCAATTGTTGAAGACTCTTCGGTCGTTTTTCTTGGGAGTTTGCCAACCGTTTTCGCCACCGACTACGAATTCGGTACAAGTTACGGAGAAGAACTTGAATGTGGAGAGGAAGAGAAAGAAGAGGAATACTTTGGAGGAGGCCATTTGTGGTTAGAGTAGGTAGGACTTTAGAGCTTTGTTTTGGACTTGTTCAGGGCAGCTCTCTTTTTCACTTGGTTGATGTCACTTTGGTGCAAGTGAAAAATAAAAAGATTTTGAAGAAACTTGGGACTTGGTTTGGACTTAAAAGGAGAGAGAGTTTTTGAAGTTTGTTGCTGAAAACGAGGGAGAGGATTCTTAGGAGTGAAATTTGGAGGTAGTGGGCTTTGTTGGAGGTAACCGTTAAAAAATGCTATCTTTGACTTGGTTAAATTGTCTTTCAAAATGACAGCCTATGCTCTTGAATTATATTGGCTGCACGTTTTTTTTTTTTTTCCTTTTATTGATTTTTGCTAAAAAAAAAGAAAGAGAAAAGGAGGAGGAGCAAAACAATATGGTCAAAGCAAAAGGGTACGAGGATTATAAGTCTAATCAACGAGGATTATAAGTCTCATCAAAGGGGAATAAAGTTTTGCCTATTAAATTGTGTTCTACATTTTATCAAGAGTAGTATCGAACATTAGGAGATAAAAGAATTAAAAGTGACAGTTAAAAAAAGAACGAATTGAGCTAGTATTGAAACTGAAATATTTATTAATTAGGTGACAAATGTGGCTATCAGCTCTTTATGAGGCTGCTTGAAACTTTCTTATTTACTCCTTGAGACACTATCTATTATACATTCAAGAGAAAAATAATAGACATCCCTTGTACAAAAAATGAATGCCAAAACCCACCAAAACTATATCTTGAAAGTCCCAGAGATTCCACTAAAAAGGAATTATTAGTACTATTCCAGTCCCCTTTAGTACTACTCATCTTTTCATTTGAGACCCCTTTGTAACTGTTGGATTCTTGGTTACATGGTTTTACCCCATAAGGAGCATAGTTTGTAGAACTCAACTGAGCAATGTGACAAAGATTTGGATTGTTCGAAGCTCCAAAACGCCTGCCCATTTTCCTATAAAACTCTTCTGAGAATCCAAGTTCCCCTGTCAAATTGTTTCCTCCAAGGTAAAGTGTACTAATACAAGGCAGAGATGCCAACCTTGGAGGGACACTTCCTGAGAGATTGTTATGGTTAAGCCCCAAAAATCTAAGCTTTTCCATTTCTGCCAAGGATTCTGGAATGTTTCCTCTCAGGCCTGTGTTAGAAAGATCCAAGACTTCCAAGTTTTGTAGTTTCTCCCATTGAATGTTATTAAGGTCACCCGCAAGTGGGTTGTTTGATATCACCATCTCTTTTAAGGAAACCATTTCTCCAAGTGACTGAACTAGCCCACCAGAAAAATTGTTACTTCCGAGGTCTAATAGTGTGAGATTCTTGAGCTCTCCAATTTCTCCAGGCAAGTCACCCTTTAACATATTATTGCTTAGATCAAGCTTTAGAAGTGACCTCAAAGATCCAAAAGCCAAAGTCAATGAACCAGAAAGGTTATTCCTACTTGAATCAAGTATTAAGAGGTCACTCAACTGTCCTAAACTTAGGGGAATCTGACCCAGAAAATGGTTTCCTGAAAGGACTAGTTTCCTCAAGTTAACTACGTAACCAATTTCCATTGGTAACTTGCCACTTAACCCATTCTCCAGCAGCACTAGAGATTGGAGTTTGGTGAGATTTCCAAAAGTAGTTGGGATTGTTCCAATAAGACCTGGGTTTAATCTGAATTCTAAGGATTCTAAGCTGTGAGTGAATTTCTCCCATCTTAAATTGGAGATTGTGACCGGGTTTTGATTCGGTGAGGTGAAGCAACTGAAGAATGAGAGAGCCTTTAGGTGTTTGAGCTTGAATAAGTGGTGTGAAAAATCTGCACTTGGGGAGCACCACAGAGAGTTGTCATAAATTGGTCCAATATTTATATCAGAAACATACCACAACCCATCATAGAGATCACAGTAAACTCCCTGCATATCATATATTAACAACTTATTTTAGAACAAAAGGTAATTTTGTCTACAAAATGGATATAAGAAAAGTCATTCAAAAATATATGGTTATAACTAAATTAAAATGTGTTCTCAAAGCAGAAAGAACAATAGTAGCATAGAGCACATTAACAAAGTTTTGCAGCAAAGGTTACTCTAAATAAATCTGAGAAAGTCATTCAAAAATATCACATATGTACAAATTGAGTCTGAGAAAGTCATTTCAAAAGCATGGTGATAGATTAATAGGTTGTTGAACTCAAGCAGAAAGTACATAGTAACAAATTGTTTGGCAACAAAGGTTAATATATGGAATTGATTCAAAGAATCGTGCATAATTAAGTTACTAGGTGAGTGAACTCAAAAAGGAAAGGAATAATACTTGCATAGAAAAAGAAACCTTCTTTTCACATTTTTTTTGTAGCAAGTTACAAACTACATGTGTATAGAAATATTTACATACCTGAATTGGAGTCCATCCACAGGGGTCTGGATAGAGATCTGAACCATTCCACCAGTTTCCCACAAAGCCTTGAATAGCAGAATAAAGAGCTTCCTGCTCTGTTTTTTCCATTGGTGCCAAGGAAGGGTCTACTATTTCATCTGTACATATAACAAACACATTGCTAAAGTAGAGGAAGAGAAGAACAACACATTGAATTGTTGTTAAGAACTCCTTCATGTGGACGAACTGTATATATAGACCAAAAGCTTCTACTTTAAGAGGAAGAGATTACTAAAACAAGAAGTCAAGAATGCAATACAAAGACAAGGAAGAAAAGTTCTGAGAAAGTCTTAGAATAATATTTCTGATCAATAAAAATGGTGACTATATAAGGAAAACAAAAGAAAGTAGTACACTGCAGACAAAAAGAAAATGCAAAACAAGGGTCAATTGGAAAGTGCTCCCCGGTTCCTATACTATGTCTCTATGCTTTTATTAACTCTACAAAAAGTAACTCTACAGGCTCAGAAGAAAAGATCAGGAGGGCAGAAGATCTAAGAAGTCTATATATGCAGCCAAGTACTGATCAAAACACTTCTCGAGGCCGAAAGGTAACCATAGTAATAGCTATATTAATAGCAGTCTGAATTCAGTGGGGAAAAAAAAAAAAAGCAGGTACTAAACCGGGAATTGGCTTCTTCTTTTCTTTTCTTTTTTTTTTTTTTTGCTTTTCTTTTTCTTATTAAGGATAAAGAAAAAGAGATATAAGAGATTCCAGAGGAAAGATAAGGATAATTTATAACAATGAACTTTACATGCTTCTCTTTTTAAAGTTATCAATTATCAATAATGAATACAGTCACGAGGCTATAGAAAGCGTCTAATAGAGCGCAAATATAAAAGTACCGATATTATTTAGCACAACGCATTAACAAATATGAGTTTTACCAATAAATTTACATATAAAATTTATATTTACATGTTAGTGTATAATGCTTAGCAATTAATAGTTTGATTAGCATTTTTGTCATTATTTGAGTTAGTTCACTAGATTCTAGGTGAAGGTTCCAAACTTAAAATGGCGAACAACTTACCAAAAACATCATTATTACTTAGCACAATACATTAATTAATAGAGATTTGTGATTTACCAATAAGTTCACGTACAAAATCAACATTTGCATTAATGTATAATTTAGCATTTTCCTCTTATCATTATTTTAGTTGGCTCATCTAGATAAAGGTACAAAAATTGAATTGGCCATGTGGCAGTTGGCAGTATATCTCGGACTATTGAGTCAGTAGAACAAAAGAAAAAGAAAAGGGTTAGGGGCTTAGGTTCTGCTAATCATCATGGTTCTGTTGGTGAAGATTTTAACTTTATTTCGTGGCATTAATTAGGACTGCTTAAAGAGGCTGCAGCCACCCAAAAAAAAAAAAAAAGGGATAGGAGGGCAGAATTAGGGTTTGTAGCTGCTGGGGACCAATATTGCTCAGAGGGCACGCATATGCATGCAGAGAAAAAACCCTACATTCAACTGCCATTTTTCTCTTTTATCGCTCTTGATTCTTCATTCTTGTATTGTATGTTATTACTACATACATACATGCATACTGACTCTGACTGCGTCCCTTTTACAAACGCGTGGAGGGCATCTCAATTATTTACACACAATTGTCTGCATTTCTAACTGGCTTTTAGACTCAGTTACCNAAGTGGAGATTTGCAAAGCACAAGTAACTATGAGATTGAAAATCTCACTCTGGCTCGACTATATTTCTTATATGCTAATGTTTTTTGCTCAACTTCTTATATGCTAATGTTAGAGCATATTAATAGACTTTTGTTTCAAAATATTTTTACTAATTTATATAGCACATATAAAGTATTATTCAAAATAAAGAAAACATTTTTCTAAATTCATAAGATGTTTTTTGGTAAGATATTTAGCGTTTAAACGTTTTTAATTAGGTAGAAAAAAATAAGGATATTTGTATCTTTTAAAACTCTCGGAGTATAAATTTGCAGAAATCTAACAGGTTGCGGTATTATTTTATAGAATTAAAAAATTAGGATTTTTTTTTTTTGGAAAAAAGTAAAAAATCAGGAAATTAATTTGTCATTATAATATCATACTTGTATACCTTCCTTCGTGTAAGATCATATCAAAATAGTAAGAGAAAAAAAAAGGATATGAGGAATCTTATGAGAATAATAGATAAAGTAATACTAGCCACACCACATTAATGTTTAATAAGAAAAAAATGGTCATTATTAATTTTGACTATATTTTAAAACCTTCGGTAAAATTAGACAAATTATAAATCGTTTATAAAAAAAAATGACATTTTCTTAATGAAATATTTGGAAATCCAAATTTGCTCCCTGTCCACACTATAAGTAAAAAATTCGGTTGAAAAATTTCGACAGTGATTGAAATCAAACGAGAAAACTAGATATGATGACGATCATTCACCTCTTTTGAGTTCAACTAAGACGAAGGTTAATAGAGATGGATAAGAATGGTGAAGAATCTTAAAGTGACCATGATTTAGGATTTAAGCTCTTTGATTAAGTTATTTAGGTAAACTTAGATGACATGAAAAATGTTATTTTTTTTGTAAAATTTTACGAGGGAGAACTTTTTATCACCATTAGCCATTAGTTGACCTATTAGGTTAAAAATTCCAGAAAAAGATTACACTTATTAATGTCGTATAATTTAAACCAAATATTACTTGCTTTAGATAATGTCGTTTAAAATCATACTACGAGCCTACCTGGGATGGCTTTCATAGAGATTTTGGAGTCCAAAAGTCATTTTTAAGAGGTTTTTTTTTTTCCTTTTTTTTAAAAGAAAAATCAGAAGTTAACCTTTTTTTTTCTTTCTTTGCCATTATGCTTATTATCATCTATTTTCCTATGACAAAAGGATCCATGAGACTGATAGCGACCCAAACAAAGTCGGAAAGATTTTTCTTACAATTAAAAATAAGGAACAGACTGGCAAAGACTAGATTTTTTTTTTTTTTTTGATAAACGGCAAAGACAAGATTTTTATAGCTAATTTTACTTTATATATATGTAAGGAGTCCAACATAAGAATTATCAGTACCAAAATTTGGTTTTATAAAAACTTCAAAAAATAAATGTGTTGTTTGTCACAACACACCATGAGAATTTCCAAGAAGTGTTATATTCACAGGAACAAAATAATTAATATTGCAATATAGCCCTCGAAGAAGAACAATTACTAAGAGATTATTTTGAATATAACCCCTATTGTTCTTGCTTCCAATAAAATGTAGAGGAAAAGGATAAATCCGTGTGTTAATAACGTCTTACTAATAAAAAAAACAAAACTCATTTTAGTTAGAAAAAATTCACGAGACACTTTATAACGCACTGTTGATGGGCATTCCATTTCAAAGGGTGAAATTGAAATTTCAAGTGGGAAATATAAGAACCATGGACTAGCACGGTTTAACCAAAGTCACTGTAATGTTCACCAACCTTGCATACCCATGTTGAGATTCATAAACGACAGTGAGTGGAAATCCGTTTTGGTCATACCACAAATAGAAAAAAAAAAAAAAAGAAAATGACTGTGACACAGAGGCTTCCTACACAACCAGATGACTGTAACAAAGCCTAAAACTAAGCTTTAGGACCAAAAAATATATGCCCAAGTATGCTTAAATCTGCCCAGACTTGTACTTGGGCATTAAGTAAATGACGTTATAAAAAGGACAGTGATGGCCACAGTAAGACAAGTGGTTCTAGCCCTCATCTACGTCATCTACAAAGTAATATTCAGATCAATAATCTCAAATCGAAAAATATTCAAATCACTCTCACCACTCAATCACACTGTCGTTTGCTGGATCCACGTGAGGCTTGGGATTTCCTCTTAGTCCATACATTGTATTTCTCATTAAGAAGTGGTCTGAGTGCAAAGAGAGGAGAGAACCAAGCTTGAGGCCGTGATTACTATTTTACCCCTTTTTGATTTAAATGTTCCCCTTGAACCCGAAACACATACCCACTAACATGAGTGTGGGGCTTACTTGGTAGGATACATGTACCATTATGTATAGTTGATGAGAGGGTATATTGTAATTTTCTAGTTAAAAATGAAATTTAAAGGTAGTAAAGTTTGATTAATGTAAAGCCTCATTGTAGTACGTATTATGTCTTAAATATATTTTGACTTTCTAAGGGTCATTTATGTATTAGGCCTGGCCGGCTTAAGTTATAATAGAGAGATAGAGTCTGCAAAGTGTATAGAGTGTGAGTGTAGCATGGACCATCTTATCTCTGCCTTGAGAAGCTACTCAAAAATAGAGCCTACGGCGCGTTGCAGACCCTATCCACTTGGCAATTGCCATGCCATGCCACGTCCTTTTCCTTCCTCATTTGCCGGCACGCACTCTCTCTCTTGTGAGTCTCTTGAGTGGACCTAATACGGGTTTGAGATAGCTATTAAAGCTCTTAATTCTGATTGTTAAATAATTTGTACCATGTTTGGTGTTTAGTAAACTTGTTTATGGTATAATTTGTTGCTTAAAAGTAGATTTTAAAAGTAAACTATTTAGTAAAAGATTTTAGAAATGATTTGCTCATATTTCAACCACATTTCACATCAATTTTGAAAATTTCAGCATTATTGAAATAAAAAAATTAAAAATGGGGAGGCCTACAGTAGGGGCACCCCTACGTAGGGCCACTCTTTATATACCGTTTGATGGGAATCTATGGAGAATAACGGGAATCTGTGGGGAATCTGTTTATACACAGATTCCCATCAAACGGTGTATAGACAGGGCCCTACGCAGGGACGCCCCTACTGTAGACGCGCCCATTAAAAATATAATAATACCAAACTGACGTATGAGTAATTTGGACTAAAGTAACTTGATATGACTATTTTTCAGACTCTTTTAGAATTGTCAAAATATTAGTGAGAATAGTCACAATATTTATGACTATAAATATATGACTTTTTAAAAATATAAATATTGTGACCATCAGTCATTAATACGAAACTATTTGCGGATAATATTATGACAGAAAAATTATTATATAAAATATTACTAAAAAAGTCATTTTACTCCAAAATACTTTCTGTGAAGTCTATTTTCCTTCTCAGAAAGAGAGTAGAAAATAGACCTAACTAGTTGTGTTTTAGGCCAAAACGACCTTTTCTATGAGTATTTTGTAAAATGACTTCTTTATGAATGTCTTTTACGACCATAAATTAATAACATTCAAAGAACCAACCATTGGTCATTGATACAGTGAAGGGTAGACCCCTCACTAATATTATGACATATTAACAGTTTTAAAAAAGTTATTTTTGACTAAAACTAGTCTTAAGCTAATTTGAGAAAATGACGTAGATAGAAGTAAGTTGGAGCAAAATGACTTTTTTTTTTTCCGACCACGGAGTAGAATGAGTTTTCTAAGACTGAAAAAATAGGTCCAGTTGAGCGAAAATACAACACTACCCCTCTGAAAATCTTGAACTGACCTTACTTCACCCAGTCCATAAAAAAATTTCTGTTCCTCTTAGGTTTTGGCAACTCTGCAAGCCAGAGAATAGAAGTAGTGTCAAAGAAAAATAGGATCGATTTTTAAGGTTCTTCTAAGTGGGAGAGTGGAATGAGTCAGGGCCATCTTAGGCCTTATTAAGGGGGTTGAAGGGTTATCTGAGATTTATGATTTGAAATGGATTTGAATGTGATTTTGAGGGAAAGGGATAAGTGAGGTTTGGTTGACACTAGAAGAGTTTCCTATGCTTTCTTTGATAGTTTGAATTTCAGATTTCTTCTTATGCATTTACATATGGAACATATATTAATGATGATGATGATGATGATGCTACCTTTTATCTCTATTTATATAGACAACAAGCCGATCAAGAACAAATTGACCTGAAGTCAAAACCAAATTGCCCTAAGTCAAGAATAATTTGACCNAGCTACTCAAAAATAGAGCCTACGGCGCGTTGCAGACCCTATCCACTTGGCAATTGCCATGCCATGCCACGTCCTTTTCCTTCCTCATTTGCCGGCACGCACTCTCTCTCTTGTGAGTCTCTTGAGTGGACCTAATACGGGTTTGAGATAGCTATTAAAGCTCTTAATTCTGATTATTAAATAATTTATACCATGTTTGGTGTTTAGTAAACTTGTCTATGGTATAATTTGTTGCTTAAAAGTAGATTTTAAAAGTAAACTATTTAGTAAAAGATTTTAGAAATGATTTGCTCATATTTCAACCACATTTCACAGCAATTTTGGAAATTTCAGCATTATTGAAATCAGAAAATTGAAAAAAAATACAATAATACCAAACTGACGTAGGAGTAATTTGGACCAAAGTAACTTGATATGTCTATTTGTCACTCTTTTAGAATTGTCAAAATATTAGTGAGAGTAGTCACAATATTTACGACCATAAACATATGAATTTTTTAAAATATAAATATTGTGACCATCAGTCATTAATACGAAACTATCTGACGATAATATTATGATATAAAAATTATTATATAAAATATTACTAAAAAAATTATTTTACTCCAAAATACTTCCTGTGAAGCCTATTTTCCTTCTTAGAAAGAGAGTAGAAAACGGACCTAACTAGTTGTGTTTTAGGCCAAAATGACATTTTCTATGAATATTTTGTAAAATGACTTATTTATGAATGTCTTTTATGACCATAAATTAATAACAATCAGAGAACCAACCATTGGTCATTGATATAGTGAAGGGTAGACCCTTCACTAATATTATGACATATTAACAGTCTTAAAAAGGTCATTTTTGGCTAAAATTAGTCTTAAGCCAATTTGAGAAAATGATCTAGATAGAAGTAAGTTGAAGCAAAATGACTTTTTTTTTTTTCACCACGGTGTAGAATGAGTTTTCTAAGACTGAAAAAATAGGTCCAACTGAGCGAAAATACAACACTACCCCTCTGAAAATCTTGAACTGACCTTACTTCACCCAGTCCATAAAAAAATTTCTCTTCCTCTTAGGTTTTGGCAACTCTGCAAGCCAGAGAATAGGAGTAGTGTCAAAGAAAAATAGGATCGGTTTTTAAGGTTCTTCTAAGTGGGAGAGTGGAATGAGTCAGGGCCATCTTAGGCCTTATTAAGGGGGTTGAAGGGTTATCTGAGATTTATGATTTGAAATGGATTTGAATGTGATTTTGAGGGAAAGGGATAAGTGAGGTTTGGTTGACACTAGAAGAGTTTCCTATGCTTTCTTTGATAGTTTGAATTTCAGATTTCTTCTTATGCATTTACATATGGAACATATATTAATGATGATGATGATGATGATGCTACCTTTTATCTCTATTTATATAGACAACAAGCCGATCAAGAACAAATTGACCTGAAGTCAAAACCAAATTGCCCTAAGTCAAGAATAATTTGACCAGAAGTCAAAAATAATTTGGTCTGAAATCAAAAGAATTCAACCTTAAGTAGAAAACAATTGGACCTGATTGTGCAACCAGTTTGTACAAAATACATCCATACTTCATTTTTGTACATACAATTTAATCATCCAAAATGTTCAAAATACATCAATTTAAACGAAATATACAACCCACATACAAAAAAAAAATGCTCATATCTTCATACTTCAACTTCATTCTTATACTAGCTATCTCTGTGAAAAAAAAAATTTAAAATGTTAGCCAACAAGTATTACTAAATCTTGATATTGACATAGTCGTCAAAAAGTTTTGAGCAATTTTTTCCATTCAAATATCTCACATTCCAATTATAACACATTCCACAATTTCTATTCAAATACACACATTCAAATAGGCGAACCAAACGGTGCCGAAGAAAGATTCTCTGTGCAAAAATTGAGTGATATTTTTTAACTTATGGTAAATAAATGATAAATAAGTTATATACTACTTTTATAATGCTAGTAAATATAAATTTATTGGAAGTATAATAGTAAATATACTACTGTATATCAATGATAAATAAGTGATTTTTTTTTCAAATTTAAGGTAAATAAATAATATACCACTTTATGATTAGTGGTAAATAAATAATTTATATGGGTAAAATGGTAAATACATCACTGTGTAATATTGGTTTTTTTTTTAGAACTAGGTAAATAAATGATATACCACCCCATAATAGTGGTAAATAAGTAATTTACCAATGACATAGTGATAAATATGCCACTGTATATAAGTGATAAATTTTTTCAAGTCACGATAAATAAACAATATACCATTTCATAATAGTGGTAAATACGTAATTTACCGGAGATATAATGATAAATATGCCATCCGTCTATATGTGATAAATTTTTTCAAGTCACAGTAAATAAATGATATATCACCTCATAATAGTGGTAAACAAGTATTTACAAGGAGTATAATAGTAAATATGCTACCGTCAATAAGTGATAAAAATTTTTAAACTTTGGTATAAGGGTGGCAATTCGGGTTATGACACAATGACATGATACGAACACGACACGTTTTTTTGTGGGTTAGGGTCGAAGAAAAAGGGGTGCGGGTCGAAATCGGGTCGATCCGCCTGACACGAATAAAAAAAGGGCCCTGGTTCGGGTCAACCCGCTTGACCCGAACTTGACCTGTTTGACCCGCGAATAAATATATATATAATTAAATTATAAAAATATTTTTTATTTAATTTGTTTATGACTGTTATTATAGATATATTTAATTTGTACAATATAAGTGTTTGGGATTATAAGTTATTAGTTATATTTATAAATTGCCCATAATTTATTTATTTTAAAATAAGACAATAATAGACTTAGAAAAAGAAAATATAAGCAGAAAAATACGGGTCGTAGCGGGTTGGCGGGTTAAAACGGGTAAACGGGTTGTCGGTTGGATGTTGTTCACCAAAGCAGGTTCTGCAGGTTGGATTCGGGTCAACCCGTTTTAGGTGATGGTCGGGTTAGTGTTGATGGTTTTCTGACACAACGGGTTAATGGTCGGGTTCGGGTTGACATAATTTGTGTATATATTAGACTTCAACCCGACACGAACCCGACCCACTAACACGAATTGCCACCCCTACTTTGGTAAATAAATTATGTACTACCTATTAACAGTAGTAGATAAGTAATTTACTAGGGGTATAATGATAAATATGCTATCGTCTATGAGTGAGAAAATTTTTCAAATCATGGTAAATAAATTATATACCACCTCTTAACAGTAGTAAATAAGTAATTTACTAAGGTATAATGGTAAGCACAAATTATTACTATTAAAAAAGATATATTTATTCATAAAATAAAAAAGTGATATGTAGCAAACAATACCTTAAAAAGGGGTATTTTTGTTCAATCCCCAATGTTATATTTGTCCGAAGCCCAAAATGCAAAAGGGTTTTTCCGAAAGAGTGAACGGTAGCTAACGAGTAGCAGCACCGGCGGGGTTTTAAGCTTAAACCCTAAAAGGTTAACCCCACAAAATAACACACAGAAAAATCAATGGCGACCTCCATGGCTGCACTGTCGAGAAGGCTCTGTCGCTCTCTCCTGCTAAATCCTAAGCCCTCTCGTCGGACTCATCAGTTCTCCGCGCCATTCTGCACCAGCACAACCCACCTCACTTCGGACAAAGAAGACTCCGACTCGGAAGCGCCGGAACCCTACTTATCGGACTTCGAATCGGCCGCCCCCGACTCGCCTTCCGCCAAGGAAGAATCGACTCAGAAACGCGTCTTCAAGGAGTTTCAGCTCGAGAATGGCCTGGACGTAGGCATTTACAAGGTACATTTCGCTAGAACCCCGCCATGGTGTTCCTGAGAATAATTTTGATTTAGGGTTTTTTTGGGGGGGGCGTTTTATTGGGTTTAGGGTTTTGTGATTGTGTAGGCGATACTGGTGGGGCGAGTGGGGCAGAAACCGATTCAGAAGAAGCTGAGGAGTGGGATGACATTGACGATGTTCTCGATCGGGACCGGAGGGATTCGCAATAATCGACGGCCGTTGGAGACCGAGAGCCCGCAGGAGTACGCGGATCGCAGCGCGGTTCAGTGGCATCGGGTTTGTGTTTATGCCGAGAGGTTGGGTGGGGTGGTCATGAAAAATGTTGTTCCCGGGTGAGGATTTTTGGGTTCTCATCTTTATGAACAATTGATTTTTCTGTTAAACGGAAAACTTATACCATCATGACATGACTTTAGTACATGAAATCTTTAGTTATTAGTATTTAAGTATTTGAAATGGTTGGTGTAATTGTGTTAATCCCGAGAGATATTTAAGTATGTGAAATTGGTTCACTTCGTCGACAGTTGATAATTGGGTCTGAGGTTTGTAGTATTAATTTGCTAATGAACTATATGCTCTATGGCGTTGTTCAGTCCGAGTTTTTTGTACAGATTTCTTGCTTTTTGAAATCAGAGACCGAATTATTTTAGTAGTTGCAATTGGTGGAAAAGGTCATCTAGGGAATTTAATGCAGATTTTTTGTTTTTGAGATTGTAGAGCTTTTTTTGTCTACTAAGCACAGACTAGGAGATTTTGGTTAGTCGTTTGGGATCTAGATTTTATATTGGATATGGGGAGAACATACTGGTTTCTTTGCAGATACGAAATGTACCTGAAAATCTGTATATTGTAAGCTAAGGGGGGAAGGGAAAGCAGTTTTTGAGTGTGGCTTACCATAGTAATGAATTTGGATGGATATTATGTGGTTGATCACTTGTTAATATGCATGTCCTTGTCGAATAAGGAAACATGAGTTGATGTGAGACTGCACAAGGTGAATTCTAAAAGAAGGTTATGAAGATTGAGGCATTTTTAAATGTCATCTTCTTGGATGCTTCTAAGGATATTTCTTTATTTTTCAAGTATCTAAATTTAATTTCTGTTTGTTTCAGTCAACTAAGTCTTCTTCAGTTTTACTTAGACTGGGATTGGGTTTTAGCAGAGGATCTTAATCTAGTTTCTGTTTGTTTCAGTTAACTAGGCCTTTTACTTAGACTGGGGTTGGATTTTAGTAGATGGTGCCAGCAACTGTAATCTATTTGTTTAGGATTTTGGTTCTGCTTAGGAAAGAGTTTTAGTAATTGAATAGCAGAGATACAGTTAAGTTTCTTCTTAGGTTTAAAAGCCTTAAATTTCTCAAATGGCACAGGTCAGCCTAACAGAAGTTGGGGCTGTCTTACAATGGAAGGATGGTGAGATGATTGGAAAAGTTGAATGCTAGTCAAGGACTTCTTAGTGTATGGGAGCAATTGGGCTGTTTGCAGGACTTTGGTGCAACAGCTTTGTAACTTGTTTCTTATGAGTGAGGATAAGTAAAATAAAATTGTGAAGAGTGATATAGAGACTTGGAAACCTAGAAGGTTGGTATTTGCAGATGTTTCTTTCATTCCTTTGCTTTTGGTTGACATCAGGGAATAAATTCTTACTTGCTTGTCTCCTTTACATCAGCATTTTCCATGTAGTTCACAAATGTAGCTTGTTTTATCTTCCTGAATTTGATAACATCTTCTGTTTCATCAAAAATCAATATTTGATTAGTTCCAATTTTTATTGCATACATGAATATTCCATTATTGACCATAATTTCTGGTACTTTTTACTTGCAGTTCAATTCTATACCTGGAAGGGAATCTGGAGACCAAAATTTTCACTGATCCAATCACTGGTATTGCTCGTCGAGTAAGAGAGATTTCGATTCGCCGGAACAGTATGTATCACATCTTCTACTCTTATTGAAGTTTTTAATATTTTTAAGGGCATTGAAATGTATTGTTTGGTGGCTTTGGGTATATTTTTAGAGGGTTAGATACTGATGATGCTTGTATGTAAATGTACATGTAAGCGGCTGCATTAACTTAATTCTCAGGTACTTAACTTGCAGATGAAATATGCTTCTCTTAAGTAGTTTTTCTCCTTGACAAAATTAGGAGTTGGAGGACAATTCAAAAATGAGCAATGCTAGGAACACCAAAAGCTTACATCAATCATGTGGCATGATTTTCAGCCAAGCTTTATCCTAAAGTGGGCCCCCCGTTTAAAATTATGTAGTTGTAAAAGAGGACACATCATTGGTGTAAGTTTTTTGTGTCTCTTGTGTTACTGTTCAAAAATTGGTAAGCTCCATTGTTTTCTAAAAGCAAAATTTATTAGTGCTTTGGCAAATTAGTTCAAACTTACGTGAATAGTTGGACAATATTTGTAAATTGGACCTGGTAAAGGTACTCCATTGATACCTATAGATTTACCACAAATAGTTGGTGATAACCGATAAAGTTTCTCTTGCTTAATGATCATTCACTATATGGACTATGCAGGTCGTTTAGTATTTTTGAGTAAAGGTGGTGATGCCGAGGAAGCTACACATGCACAGCATGGTCTTGGCTATTAATAATTGCTACCAAAAATCCAAACTACTGCAGTCAATTTCCGATTTCTATAAAACAGGTCGTGATGGTGTTGCAATCCCATGTCAGTGCTGCCCATTTGTACCTGTAATCTGTTACTGAAGCCATGATTTGGGAAGTATTGCTAGATTAGAATTTACATGCCCTTGTTCCTTGAACCCTTTAGCACCGTAGTAGAGGTGAAAGCGAAATGGAAAAAGTTTGTAATGAAAATTATGTGATGACAAGATATGAAAACATTTTCATGTTTGAAAACTGTACATTGGTAGTCTCATGTTGTCATGGCTTTGTATTTATTTTAATTTACCTTCCTTTTTTCGATCCAAATAGGATGAAAACGTGTGGAACTATTTTAACGTGTGGAACTATTTTCCTTTGGTTCACGAGAATTAGCATATAAAAAAAACTATAAAAAGTGATGCTGATTGGTGAAATTGGTATTGGTCATATGGAAAAGTAATCGCGGTGACTAAACGTACAAACATGGGCAATGACACGAAATTGAGGCCATTATTTTGACAGTAAACTACAAAATATAAGTTGCTCCAGACTATCGGGAACCTAAATATTTATTGAGTTAAATTAGAGGATACAGTAATTTTTTCTAACTCGATTAAGTTTATTTAATCTCTTCAAATTCCAACCAATTTTAGCTGAGAGTTTAAATCTTCCTATTTTTCTTCAGACCAAATATGACAATTTATTTTGTATATTTTTTTTCTGTGGCTTTTCGAATTGATGGTAAGTTCTCGGTGCCACAGAAAATAGACGGCAAATATGGATTGGATTTTGGAACTTTCTTATCCACAAAAATCTCCCACAGCTTCAACCCGAGAGAAAACACACCAAGGGAAAAATAGAAAAAAAAGTCAAAAAAAACGGTGATCACAGGACTCGAGAGAGCCAGAGGAAAGAAAAGTTCTTTCGCTGAGAAGAAAAATGTTACAGAACCCAAAATTCTTGCAGTCCTCAACTCAGTTCGTTCCTCCTACAACAACATCACCGTTGAATAATACACATGTCCAAGAAATACCCACCTCCCAATCTTATCCCGCACTTCAAAAATGCTGCAAATTCTCACGCCGAGAGGTCACAATCAGAAGCAACTCTCTCTTGCTTTTCCTCTTGGGATTTCAGGGTCTAGAGCCATTCAAACTGTCTAAAGCTAAAGCTGAAGAAAACGACAATGTTTCGAGCCCTACTTCTACTTGTGGTAGTGATAAGAGCTTGAGTAAGAGAGCATTTCTTGATATATCCATTGACGGAGAACCTGTTGGTCGGATTATTATTGCGCTGTACGGGAACGATGCCCCACTTGGAGCTACTAGATTTGGCAATCTTGTTAGTGGTTCAGCTGGAATCAGCTACAGAAGGAAGGAGTTCATCAAAATAATGCCGGGTTATGTCCAGCATGGTGGAGTTAGATCATATGGTGTTGATGCAGAGCTGGCAAACAGGACTGGAAGCAATTTGGAGGCCGAAAATCTTGTCGATGAGTGGGAGAGAGCCAAGGAGAGGTGCCCGGGAACCAAGAACTTAGCTGGGACAGTGAGCCTTATTGTGAGAGATCCTTCGAGGCCTCCTCCAAAGCAAAAGTTAGTTGCGAGAGGAGGGAAGCTGGAGATAGATGAAGAGGAGGTTAAGCCCGCCCCAAATGGCACGGAGTTTATCATCTCCACTAAGGACTCGCCGGAGCTGGATGATTCAGCTTTGGTGGTAGGGAAAGTCTTGGAAGGATTGGAGGTTGTGGAGAGGATTGGCAAGGTGAAGACTGTGCAGGAGAATACCAGCTCTCCTTATTTTAGGTGAGTTAAGATGCCGAAATAGAGAGGACATTTTGTGGACCTAAACTGAGACCTTTCAATATTCAAACTGCTAAAATTCTTACTTTCAAATAAGTTTCTGCACATTCTCATAATACATTCCCAATGGATCAGTTCTTGCAACTATAAGAGCTGTTGGCCAGTAGAGCAACGGTTCGAAAGCATATATACATGATCTATTGGCATTAATATATCATTCATCTAAGAGTCAAAATTGTGTGATCTTAATGATAAAAAGAAAATGTATCATACAAAGTGCAGAGATCATTTTTTGCAAAACCATGACAACTAATTTTCAGAGGTTCGATTTCTGTTTTCTATTACTCCTTTGGTGCTTTGCCATCAACTGTCATGATTGGTGATGATTTTTTAGCCTATGAACGAATACACTGACAACAATTTCCTGTTTTTTATCAAGGGTGGCCAAGCTAATAGGTGACAAGAGAGCCGTTGTTGCAGAAAGAGGATTCAACCGCCCTTACTCGAAGGTCGTGGTCAAAAATTGCGGCTTGCTGGAGTAACACAATGCTGTTTGCAAACCCTTTTTGTTTCCTTCAGTTTTGTTCGAAGAGCAATGCTTTTATGTAGCACAATACTTCACTATTTTTCTTAAGGAACCTTGATATTCTCGAAATTGGAAAGTCTAGCAGGTAACGCAACAATTTTACTGGAAGTCTCACCATGTTCAAGCTGTAGTTAGGCGGCAAACAGGAAATTTTGAACCGATTGAAACGAATAACCAAATTTTACGCTTCCCCATGGTTATAAATGGATCAGTGACAAGGGAGATGCATTTGCAGCTGATCATTTTACCAAAAATCAAGGTCTCTAATCCTTGTCTAGTTCTGAGTACTCCTGGTTGATAAAAGATCAAGCTTCGTTCGTTTGGCAGATGGAGACATAAAAAGGTTTCTAACTGACGTGATCGGATCATCTACCTGCACAAATGTTAAGATGCATAATCATCAGCCGCTTCAAACAACCGTTCTATTACACATTACAATATACTTAAAGGGGACACACACGGGCACACACATAACATGACAACATGCACTAAGATATATACATGTGGGTGTATGTGTTTATGCTCTGAACAGGTTAACGTATATGAGTGAGGCAGTAGCCATCTCAAACAAAGAAAGTACGAGAACAAATATCTTATATCCAACAAACTAGCACTTCACAAATACAAGGGAGAAAGGTCCAGAAATACCTTTATTATGGATGCAGATGGAGAATTCTTAGATGAAGGTGGTGAACTTCCTTGCTGACGTTGTAAAGCAGATAGTGTTTGTTGCCATCCAGGTGCCCCCTTGCCCGTTGATGCAATCCAGGGGCAAAAATGTCTGTGCTGCCAGATGGGATCAAACTCCATTTCTTTATCTGATGATACTCGTTTTAAATCCTTTCCTGCGAAGAGAAACAAAGAGAGATTGTTAAAACCTTTCTCCGGTTCCATTTAAAATCTAAACCTGACAAGAGGGTAAAGGCAAAGCATGTCAGATAAAATTTAGATTTACAGCAGGGAGTGGTTTTTTTATTCTTTATTCTTGGTGGTTTTTTTAGGTGATGAACATGGTTTTTTTTCTTTTTTCTTGGTTACTATGCTGTCATCATTAGTGAAAGAACCCATTTAAGAAGACTGGTGGTGCTAAACGCAACCCCAAAAGAATAATATTGCTTACCAGAACTACGAGAAACAAGTTCATTGTTTACAGGAATATTCAAGTTGGCTCCATCATCCCCCTGACTCATCAATTTTGCACCTGATGTGTTTCGGTCATCAGTACTGTTTTTCTCAATCTCTACATCGGCTTCCAAACAAGGTGGAATATGTGAAGACGCTAAAGAAGTATCTTCACCATGTACTACATTTGTACCAGGATCCCCTGCTGTTGACTTGTCCAGTCCACTATTTCCTAGATTTTCAAGCAACATGTTGTCCTGGAAATTATCTAGTGTGCTATTCGTTACACTCCGTATTTCGTGATTGGTTGGGCCAGCTTCAGAAAGAGTTCCTGGCCTAGCAACCTCTATTTCTTCTAATGATCTATGAGTATCATTCTCCTTTCCAGGAGCATCACCATTTTCAATCAAATGGTCTATTTCTTGGTCAGAATTTACACGATCCCTAAATTCAGAATCATAACAAAATCGAGCCCTTAGATTCCGGCCAATAACAGGTAAAGAAATTGTAGCTTTAAAGTTCTGTTTTGTTGGTGGAGGACCCCCAGCAATTGTCAAATTTAAACTAAGACGTCTCTCTTTAGACAATGCTACAGTATCTGAATCAACACTTATAATATCTCTCCCGCTTTCAGAATTATTTTCATTGCGTGAATCATTGGTTCCAGAATGATTTTTGCTATTTATTTCTCCATATCCAACTACCCGGACCATTTCCATAGGTCGTGGTACTGTAGAGAAAGCCCATAATCCTACACTAGCTCCACAAAGCCTGCAATCTAGGACAACAGAACTGGGATCAGATTGTCGGACATAAGAACTGCTGGAATTCTCGTTTGCCTCTGTGAGCTCATCAATTCTGGTAGATAGCACATTGATGCCATTATTCTGACCATTAGCAACTAAAGTAGGTGACGTTGCCTTCAAAAGAGACTGACTTGATCTGTGTCCAGTGTCAATCATGTATGGCAGTAGGCGAGGTTCCCAGCCACATAAACTTATAAGCTTCTGTGCCTGAAATAATGGCAAATCATCAGTCACAAAAAAAAAAAAAAAAAAAAAAAATGCATAAATAACGATCACAGACATTTAATGCTTGAGAATTCCAACCACCAATTAGATAATCACTAACAACAGTAGCAGTCGCATTGTAAGCTTAAGTGTTAGGACGCAAAGAATACATCGAAAACACAAAAGGCAGAAACAATATTATGCAATCAAAAACTGCAACATCAGGGGGAATAGAACAGAGTTCTCACATTGAAAAATCACATAGGCTGTAATTCTTTTGCTTTTTACCAATTGATGAACCATGCCAGACCTTAGTTAGCCTTTAAATTATTCAATAAAGTACTGCATAAGAAAAAAATTTAACTAGCGTACTTGTAAGTAACCAGATGCTAACAACCAAGAGGGAGAGAATTGTAAATGCAGTGCACAATGAAGTTCATATGTTCCTTTTCATTAGAAATGCAAATTGAATATCATTAGCAAAAGGAAAAAAAAAATCTTTTGCCCGCAATCGTCGTACTATATAAAGTAATATCGAGTTTAAAAAGCTCAGAAGCAATCATGTATTGAACCTGATAATACTTCTTCTCAGAATCCACATCGCAATCATCAGCGAGGTATTCTAATCTTGAAATGTCTGCAGACCCATTTTCGTACTCCAACACTAATGATTGTTCAAGAATTTGCTCAAGCTGAGGACATTTCATGTACTCAAAGGCCGAAGATGAAATTGTGGGCAGAGCTGAGAGTTGTAAGAGGGCAGAGCAACGTTCTTTGTATTTTTCAACTAAAACAGGAGGTGGTGTTGGTGGAAATTGGGCCAACATTTCATCACAAACATTATCAATCCATGGACAAAGTAATTTGTGCCCCTTGTCCAACTTTAAGCTAAATACTGCAGCCATCTTCTCAACTGACAAGGAAATTTTGAAACAGAAACATAATGTTAAAAACAATAACAATAGTAATTCCACTTCAGTTGCAAATATAGCAAAATATTGACACAATTGGAGCATGTCTGGAATACTTCGGATAGAGCCAATCTTGGTAGAAGATAAACTGAACATACCTTGATGCTGATTCCAAGCTAAAGGAGTAGAAAAGAGGAGACGAGCCCCACATGCTTCACAAGCTATGGTATCCATATCTACATTGATCCAACCTCTTCTAGCGCAATTTATAGCACTCACTACCTGATAGGAAATAGAAAATTTTAAAGTCCAGTCGGGATCTTTTTAAGAAGGCCAAGAACAGAATACTCCATAGTAAGGTTATCAACAACAGCTTAAAGGAATTTATTGCAGCAATGAACCTAACTTAACAAAAATGCCAGTCCAAGCTTTACTCCACCAAAAACAAAGGCCTTCAACCATTTGAAAAACTACATAGATGTTCCTTAACTTTCCCAGAAAATAGATGTTCCATAATTTTCCTCAGAGAATCAGATAATACCTTTCAATGAAAGACTAGTTCAAATGAGAACGTCCTAGTTTGCAAGTATTATATTCTTCCATGTCTGTCAATTTTGAGAACACATAAGTAAATATGCGATATTCCTGGTTTTGTTCTAAATCCCACAAATTTTCTAGAAGTAGTAGGTGCAAAAGAATTAATCAAACCGATTCTCTTGTCCAATTGTGCCAGCCTTCCTACTTGCTACCACTATAGAACCGAATGGAGAACTTCAAAACAATACGGCTATGCACAATGTGGGCTATTGAAGAAGCTAACAGATACAAATCGAATCCAAAAAGTTAAAAAATTCGAGTACCAACATACCAAAAAGAGAATTTCATGAACTTTCTATCTCCTGACCAAAAAAGACTAAACAGAAAAAAGCACAAAACATTCTGAATTGGACAATAGAACCATACCTCCGGTTTAGCAAACCAAGTCATGGACTTGAATGTAGCTAACCTCCTCATAAGATCTCCCCGGTCCCATGGCCTACACACTGGAGCCTCAGACGACACTGCTCTCACATTACCGCTCGTTTTCGGATCCACTAGTGCCAGCGCAGACGACGGATTCGCCCGCTTTTTGCCCCTCGAAGTTAAATTCGAAGAACTAATAATCGAACAAACATTCAATATATCAAATAAATGAAAAATAGTTTGGAGCACTAACTTGTCTAAATTTTGGAGAACAGCAACAATGAAAAGTTGGTTTCAATATCTAGGAAACGAAGTAGTGAATTATTAATGCAGCTCAAAACCTAATCGAATCAACTGTACGGAAAATAGCGAATTGAGCAGAACCAGTAATAATCATTGGAAAAAAAATTCAAAATTTAAGGCTAAATTTCCGCCAATTAACCTAATAGCACACCGGTTTCAGCTGAAACGGAGCTCAATCTCAAAATTAGCACAAAGAAACTCAAAACCAAACATTTTCGATCAAGTCCTGCCCTTTTCCCATCATTTTTATTTGTTTTAGGTCCGTGGTTTTTCTCGGGAACCAAACAGAAAGAAAGCAAGAAAAAACAAAGAAAAAGAAAATAAAGACCTGGAGGCGGAGGAGTTGGGAGCGTGAAAGAGCTTGTCCATAATGGAATGAAACCTCTTCTGGGAATCGTCCGTCATCGTTGAAGGCCCTAGTACAGCCTGATGAAACTCGAGACTTTACCACACACGGAGAGAGATGCTCAGGCTCTTCTCTTCTGCAACTTTCAGGCTCTCTCACTCATGGGTCGGCGATGATAGGAGCCTATACCTATATGGACCGGGCTTTTTAGCGGTGGCGGCCAATGTGAATAGAATGTCTGTCTGATCCAAACTAATTTATGGGCCCAACTAAAACTTGGGCTTGGGCCTGAAGGGCCTCTCTCCTTTTGGCAGATTGGCTTAGAAAAGGACATGGCTTGGACCAATTACCCTTTCATTTAGTGGTTTTTTTTTTTTTTTTTTTTTTCCTTTTTTTGTATAGTAGCAATTTTAGGAGTAAGTTGTGGAAATTTTTAGGTCAGTGGAGGGATAACTTAATGACATATCAACTCTACTCTTATTAAAAAGCTGCCATGTTAGGTGAGAAATATCCCCAAAAGTATCATACTAACCTATGAGGTCATTATAATAGTGGACTGGATTATAATTAGAATGGGAGCATTGGAATAGACCATTCAAAAACACCTCCCCCTTCCATTATTCAAGATACAAAAAAATATTTCAATGATTAATTTTTCTAATGGACCATTTGAATAAAAAAACTGAATTGTTGAAACAAACACACATTCTAAAATATCATTTAAGTGGAATAACTGGAGTTGTTAAAACAAATACTCATTCAAATGGGTTTTCCATTCTAATGGAATAGAATGGTTGAAACAAACGGGGCCAAATTCTTCTTCTCAAATTCTCATTTCTGTGAACCTTTGAGTCAAAATTCTTTCACATATATCCCAACAATGGAGAGCTTCGCCCTTCACTCCCTCTATTCCCGCTCCATCACTTTGCTCCACCGCTCCCCACAACCCAACATCTCCAAATCCCAACCCTCCATTCCCTCTCCCTCCCTCATTGTCACCCTCCGATCATTGTCATCGTCATCCAAGCCCCTCCTCTCCTCAGCCAAGCCCATTGTATTCTCTTCTCTCTGCAAAACCCATATTTCTAGATCTAAGCTTCTTCTGTGGTCTCACAATGCCAGAAGTTGTCTCCCTTTACGACTCCGGTGCCGGTGCCGATTCAGGGTACGAAGCCCATCCCTTTGATACATTCCCTCGCCATTGGAGTCGTGGTCAGGTTTGTCATCCTCAAACCAGTCGAAGTAACCCCGTAAGCATGGCAATTGATCGTGATTTTTCAAACAGAAAAACAAACAAGAGGAAGAACAAAGCAGGAAGGAAGAATAAAGAATCGGAAAAGCGAAGCAGATTGGACCCATAAAAGAAACTGATGGACCATGCATATAATAAGAACCAAAACACTTTAATAGAATTTTACCACCATTTTCTTTGGTAGTGGCAAAATAGCTAATAATGTTCAAGCTACCAATACTGTTAGTCAAACGGCCTAGCATTGACTGGAGTAAGATTATGACCAAAGGAGTCCGATTATTACCTCTGTTTTTGTTGTTTGATTTTAGAGGGGTAAAATTGGATTTTCAAAAATTAGGTTTGAGAAAAGTGACATTTATGTTCAACAAATAGGAAAGGGATACATGTTAACATTGGGTATTAAAAAAGGATATCTAATATAGTTCCCATTTCCAAGTTTTGGTTTCTCATATATACCAGTCCATTAAAAATTTTACGTAAATAGTAATAGCAGCCTCTATATCAACCTCTTTGTTGGACTCTTCTTTCATTTATTGACACGTACTTTTTTCACTTTTTCAAATAAAACAATCAAATGAAAAGTTATTCTTTTTTGAGAGGGAACAAATCATCTATTTTAATTGTTTAGTAAAAAAATGAAAAGGAAACTTGTCAATGAATAAATAGTATCTGACAAAGAAGTTGACAGAGGGGTTATTGTGGGTAAATGGTATCATTAGTCCCCAACCTATTACCATTTTGGTATATTAGTCTCCAACTTTTTTTTGTGGCATTTCAGTACCTAACGTTTTTTTTTTTTGGTATCGTAAGTTTTTTTAGCATATTTTATCCAAGATTCCGTTAAAATTCATTTAAATGGGAGAAATTTTGCATCAATTCTATTGTTTAAATTGTCCAACAATTTGATTCTTTATTTTTTGTTTTGTTTTTTTTTTTTGGCATTTATTTCTCCAATAAATACTTTTTTCTGCATTAATTCTTGTCAAAATTACATTGATATCTCCTAAAATAAAAAATAATTTTGGTGAAACTGCTTGGCAAAAAAAAATGAAAAAAATTAATAAAATCTCCAAGCTTAACTCTATTACTTTTTTACATGTGCACAATTAATTATTTTGTTTAGAATAACATAAAAAATTAAAAAATCTATAAAAATTTCCAGGTCTATTTGCTATATTTTAGGTAAATAATTAATTAATTTTTTTAGAATAAATATTTATATTTAAATAAAAATTTAATAGATATAGTAAATTTTTCAGTCAAATTTGACTATTAGAAAATGATGTATGTGAATTCTTTTTAGTTTTAAAAATAGTAAGGTAAATACTTTTTCTCCATAAGAGTTATTGTAGGTTGACATAAACTAGGGTTTGTGAGTGTGATTTTTTTAGTTGTTATTGAATTTGATTCTTAAATGAACTATTTATTTTTTATATCTGCCTTTGAATTTTAAATTCTAAAAAGATTAGTGGATGCAATATTTTTATCCAGGGATATGAATGCCAAATTAAAAATTAAAAAAAAAACACTAAATTTCAAATGCTAAACAATTGAAATATTAATAGGGATCAATGATGCAAAATTTCTTCCATTCAAATGATTTCTAACGAAATCTTGAATGGATATGCGAAAAGGACTAACAATGCCAGAAGTGAAAATATTAGGTACTGGAATGCCACAAAAAAAAAGGTTCAGGACCAATACGCTAAAATAGTAATAGATTGAGAACCAATGATGCTATTAATCCAATAATTATTAGCATTCCTCAAAACTTTACCAATCCAACAATTTTGGATAAATAATACAAATGGACATGGACCAGCTTAGTTTTGACGATCTGGTCTTTGAACTTTCGAATATAGTCACTAAAACCCTAGACTTTCATTCTGTTTGCCAAAGTGCCAAAATCGATAATGGTTGTTACTTTGTTTATTAGTTTCCAAGCAAAAATAATTAACAACCTAATAAAAAAAAACTAAAACACAAAAATAAAAAGCCCCGGAAGACTTGTATGTACATGATATTGCAACAACCAATAAAAATAGTTAAATAGAAAAGCGAAAAAATTTCCAAATTCCACAAAACCCTATGCAAATGCAATTAAACCCAAACCTCAATCGTCAATCTAAATAAGAGCAAACTCATATAAGCTTATAGTGAAACCCCCATCGACCCATGAAATACAATAAATTCTTAGCAAAAGACCATAAAATTCAAGAACAACAAACAAGAAGAGAATATTAACACCACATGAGAGAAAGCCATCATTAAAGATCAAGAACAACACACAACACAAAAAAAATAAATAACAATAATCTCAAATCCCACGAAACTTATCGAATAAATCAGAGTCAAATCTCAACAATACCAAAAATCAAGGAGAACTCTTGTTGATTCTACGATCTATAAGCAACTACAAGTTGTAATAAGTCAGATTAAACATCACAAGTTTCCCATTATCTTACTGAAGAATAGCCAAGCTCATAGTAGATAAATAGTGGGAGGAAAAACTGTGCATCTTGACGACATTTTTAGAGCCCAAGCAAAACCACATTATAGAGGTAGATGGGGCAAATATCGAGATGCTTCAACAAGAAATCACATATCTAAAACATTATTCCAAAAGATAATCAACTAGTTACTAAGTCTAAAGAAAAAAAAAAATAGCTTAATTCCCCAACTCTAAGAAAGATAATCAACCAATTCTAGTTCTATGGTTCTTGTTTTAGCAACTAATTTATTGTTTTCTTTGATTGATGTGATTATTTCTAGTTTGATAAATATAATCAAATAGTACCAAGTCTAAAGGGGGAAAATGTGTTATAATTTAATAAAAATAATCAATTAGTTACTAAGTAGGGTTGGCAATCCGTATTATTGTATCTTGTTCAGATCTACATGATACGATAATACTCCAATCTGAATATAATATGATTAATAAATGTGTCAAAAACCTAAACCTTAGTATGACACGATTGATGCACGTATAACACGACATGACATGTGTAACTCGTTTAATAAATATATCATGTATCATATTATGATAACTTTTAGTAAAGTTAGAAGACCGTAGGGTATTTTATCCTAAAATTTTTGTTATATCTACTTCCTGTATAAAAAAAAGTTTATCGTTTAATATTAATATAATAGTTTTTAGTTTTATGATTTTGTGTTAATCGGAATGGAATAGAAACTAAATTTGTTAACATTAGAAAGAAAATCACATACTAATTGACATAGTTCAATCTTCTCGTTTCTAAAAATATTATCTTGTGAAAATTACTTTGATCTACATCACATTTTTTATTTTTTGAGATGACAAAGAGAAACGAAGAAGAAAACAAAGAGGTAGAGTTTTAAAAACTACCAAAGCAAGGTGAATGGAAAAATAATTTTTTTAATAAATTATTAATGGGTAAATTTGGAATTACAAAAGAATTACAAAGGGTCTTATAGCAAAATGACTGAATTTTTAGCCCATTTTATAAATGTTTGTTTTTCAAATGCTATAACAAAAAGTCTAATATATTAGTATATATACTAAGCATAAAATATGATGTACTCAATATAAAAATTAATATACTCAGTATATAAATTTAATATGCTATATGTAAAAATATATGTACTTAGTTATTAAGCTATAAAAAGAAAAAAATAGACATTTAATTAAAACAAAATATATAAAAAGGACATACACTCTAATTTTGCCTCTAATTTCCCAATAGTAAACATGCCCAGTTGGGGGTGTGTAGAAAAACTGCCAAACTGACTAATCCAAAAAAATCGACCGGCCACAACTGGAAAAAAACTGAAACTGATAAAACTGAAAACTAAAAAATCAACATTAGTTTGGTAGGTTTTCCCTTCAACTCCAAACCAACCGGTAAAAAATCAGTCGAATTAATATTTTAATTTATATTTCTCCTTTTTTATTTAATTATTTATATATTTAAACCATTGAAATACTATATAATATTTTTTTTTCTAAAACTAATATTTGATCTCTTTTTGAATTTTCCCCAAACTTAAATGTTATTATTTATCAACTCCCTATAGATCAAACAATACTTTATTTTGTAACTATCTAATACCTAAATTATTATATATATTTTTTATATTCAAGTTTAATTTATATATCTAAATCTATATTTATCTATTTGAAGTTTCATATTTATGATTTTATGGTTGTTTTGTGTTATTATTTCGTAAGTAATTTTAGTTTAAAGTTAGAATATTCTTTAAAAGAAAAAAAAAGAAACAATAATTTTGAGATTTTTTTTTTCCAGTTTAAACCAAAAAACTGACCAATCGAATCGAAAAAAAACTGACCGAACAAGCGAAAAAATCGACAAAATCGAAAAAAACCGACCGACCATTTATAAAACTAAAACATTTAGTTTTTTCGATTAAAAACTGACCGAGCAAACCAAATAATTGATCGTTTTTTTATATACCTTTTTCAATCGATCGATTTTCAATTTGAGCTCGAAAAGCCAAAAATCGACCAATCAGTTTAATAGTTCTAAAAAAACCGACCGGACCAACCAATGCTCATCGCTTGCCATTGTACCGGTGTATTTCTTGTAATCGTTGGGTCAAGGCCTATGTAAGACTCAATATGGCCTCCAAGTTGGGCTTGTTGGTTCAATAGTGATCGACCTAACATGTCATTTAACCCTAAAGCATACAACTACAACACCGACTCTCTTGCAAAATTTTAACAAGTAATGTCATGGTTTTTTGGCCAGGCAAAGCAATTAATCATGTCCACTTTAAAAAAAAAAATATGATCCTCGCTTTTAAAAGAATACTTGGTGTAAAAAGTCGTTCAACATAACAAGTTTATATTCCGACGCTATTACTCAAAGCATATACAAAAAAACTATGGAGAGGATATGTTGATGTGTGCTTCATTCCATATGCTATAGTGCACCAACTTAAGGTTGATTATGGAAATATATACTATAATTACACAACTCTGAACCCATTTGTTTATGCAGAATATCCATAGAATATGTAAATAATATTAAATATAGAAACAATCAAGTTCACGTTGTCTACACACGCTTATTCAGTAATAATTTAAGACTCGTTTGAATTCATATTTATATATTATATTTCTTAGCAAAAAGTAAATTGAAAGGTGGAGATCATCTCAAAATTTTGATTACGACGATCAAACTATTATTTTCATTTAAATAAACAACAATAGTGGTACCAAACAAACATTAAGAGCTTATTTGGCAATAACTTTTTTGTTATTAAAAATGAAAGTAAAAATTTATACATGTTGTATGTCCATCATCTATTTCACTTTAAGAATAAACAAACAAACAAAATTAACAAAAGAAAAACGTTGCCAATACTGTGGATATTGATGGTTGTGAAAGAGGTAATGGGGAAAGAAAATGTTACCTTTACCCGTATGCGTACTGTGGATATTTTGATACCAATACTTCAATAACTTATGAAATAAAGCATTAGTGTCTCACCAAAAAATTATTAACATATGGCCACAGCAACATAATTTTATTATGTAAAGCTTCTTTTCGTTTATTTTCTTCCTTTTTTTTTAGATCAGTATACAACATATTTTAGAACCTCAATTACAAGAAGCCTATTGGCTGTATTTTTGGATAATGTATAGTCTATTGGTATAAGAAGTGCCATGATCAGTAGGAGTTTCACATGATTGTTGGTTTATTAGCATTAGAGGTGCCAAAATTAGTAGGAGATTCACTCACAAACTGTGAGTAGGGTGTCTGATGACTAGATGAAACGCAGTATTAATTGTTTCTGTAATTGCAACATTCGATTTTTTCTTTTTTGGATAAAGGATCATTGAATATTTATGACATTCTATTTTGTATAACTATTTTTTAATTTCTTTTTTTAATTAAAAAAAACACACATATCTCATTTGGAAATGCCAAAAATATCGCCTGAGTTTTGCAAATGGCTAAAAGTATATTTAAATCAATTCTTGTTGACTAAATTTTAAAATGGGAAATTCTAAGTCCATTAATCCACCCTTTTTTTTTTCTCTCTCTATCTCCCTCCTAAATATACCTCTCTAATATTTTAAAATTTCGTTTCATACACCTTTATGTTATGTATAAAAATACCCCTTGTTAAATATTTCACTAAATATTTCTTTTTCCGCCCCCTAATA
>JXTC01000131.1:628545-719256 GCA_002914845.1 Trema orientale | reverse complement strand
TATTTTATTTAGTGGCTGGGAATTGGGATTCATCTTATCTTGTTTATTTACCAATGAAAACGACACTCGGAGTTAGTGCCCACTGCCCAGTTTGGAACCCCAAACGACAGAGATCAGACAAACGACAAAACGCCAAAAGGACACCTGACTAGGCAGCCTACTATATATGTAATGACATCTTTCGTCATAGTTACTCGATCAAAGACATAATCAAAGGAAAACGATACCGGCAGCCACTGACTTCTTCTGCCCTGTATTATTTTATTTCTCTCTTATTAAGAAAAATAAAAAGTAAAATCGTACTGCCACCATAACGTTGGGGGGCTACAACTACATATATATTATATGTATACGTAATTTACGTAATTATTAATATAATAAAAAATTTATGACAAAAATATTTTCGTACGTAAAAAATATGTGTATTGATAATGTTTTGGCATTGGCGTGGCAATTGTCGTTCGTCAGAGCGTTTATGTTCTCATCTTCAACTGTGTTAACAATTAACAAAGAGGATCTGAACAGGTGGTGACAAGAAGGTGTGGAACCCACGTTTTTATTTGTATTTTTTTTTTTAAAAAAACACTTATAATGAGAAACGTTCAATGTACTATAGTCTATAATGACAAAGGCATTAATAATTAGTGCCATTCGATTTTCAAAAAATAAAATTTAAATTTTTTCCAATTACCATCTGCATTAATTATAAATTTAAACCGCATATTTGATTGAGACGCACAATCTAGATTTTATAGGTAATATATATAGCGAAGTTACTTAGTAATTACATTGTTCCAATTAGTGGAATGGTAAGCTTTCATTGCCACTATTTAGTCAAAATTAAACTCAATTTTCACATGTGGCATGTACTATGTAATAATTAACTATAAGAATTTGTCTTTTATCAACAAATTTAATTCTTGCCAATAATGAATCCAAAAAAACACATAAAAAGAGAAAAAAGAAAATAAAATCTCCCTCAATCTGGGATCATAACCCACAAAGAAGCACGATCCCATCATTAAACAATTATAACAAATAAACAACACCCCAAATCTCAGTCATATATCATTATTACAAAACTATGAGCTGATAAAAGCTGGCACTTTTATGAGAGTGTGACCTCTACATAGAAGTCAAAGGTCTGAGTACCTACACTTAAGGATATCTCATCAATCATGTAACCTCGTAATTATTATACTGAAAACAATTTTAACCTGCCCCAGTTTTATATATATTCCTTTTTTTTTTTTCCTTCTTCCATTTCATTATCTAATGAGTCAATAACTTAAGGAAAAAGCCTTTCCATTTCGCGATAAATTGACCACGTAGGTTTCTATGTTTTTAGGACTCAAAAAATCTTTTGTTCAATTTTATTGTCGTAATTAGTGTCTAACAAATAAATGGATGTCACCTAAACTATGAAAGTACAATTTAAATTTCTAATAAGATGTTATATCAACCCATTAATAAGATAGACATAAATTGATATATTAAAATTCGACAGAGATTAAAGTTCATATTTTTGTTGTAAAAAAAGAAAAAAAAGAAAGAAAGTGAGATAATAAATAACAATAATAATTCATTTGCAAATTTGCAATTATGAAAATTTGACAAGTGGATTTGTATTGCTCATAAATTAATCTCAAACATGCAAACCTCCTTGTAATGCAAAAGGTTGACAAGGACAAATTAATAATAATAATAATAATGATAATAAAATTAAAAAAAAAAACAACTATATATATAAAAAGGGCTATGGATTGGGGAGAGTCTAGAGAGAGAGAGAGAGATCCTAAAAGTGATTTTGGAGTTTCGATAAACCCAAAGACTTTTTTTGTGTTTTTTGGAGAGAGAGAGAGAGAGAGAGAAATCTCTCATATGGATGTGAGGAAAATAGTGGTAGTAGTTGAAGAGGTGGAAGCGGCAAGAACAGCTCTGCAATGGGCTCTGCACAACCTCGTTCGCTATGGCGACCTAATCACTCTCCTCCATGTCTTCCCCTCTCTCAGATCTCGAAGCAAGACCAAGAGTCGTCTTCTCCGGTTGAAGGGCTTCCAATTGGCCCTCTCTTTTCAGGACACTTGCTGCAACAACTTTCCCAATGTAATTAATATATGTCTATATATATATAATCTCAATTATTTCAATTTCATTTTCACTATATATATATATATAGTTATTATACATTAGTATAATGAATGTCATGATATGAATACTGGTATAGGTTTGTGTTGCAGACCAAGGTTGAGATCATTGTAACGGAGGGCGACCAAGAAGGGAGGAAGATTTCGGCCATGGTCAGAGAGATTGGGGCCTCCGCGCTTGTCGTTGGCCTCCATGATCATAGCTTTCTTTACAAGTAAGTTTTTTTATTCTTTTTATTTTTTTTTTTCAAATAATGCAATTAATGCTCAAGAGTCTTTTAATTTTTGTTGCTTGCCGTCAAGATTGGTAATTTAATTGATTAATTATTATGATTAGTTTGAAGATGATGGGAGGTTCATTCATTTTCAGGATTTAATATTTAGAAATTAGAATGTGACGCAATTTAATGGGGTATGATGATTTATGAATGATGGTTAAGTTTTTGGGAATATTTTGGTAATCAACATCATGCTGATGGGTGATGATATTAAGAAAGTATGTAGTGGACAATTTTAATTTTTAGGCCTAAATATGAAATTTAATTAGATAAGGTAGGCTTCGTACCATACCAAGTCTCTCTCTACAAGAAATGGTCAACCATCAGATGGGTTTAGGTAATCTCACGTATTCACTCTTAATTGGTTAATTTAATCAAATTCTTTTTCTTGTTCGCGGTATTATATATACTTTTGATAATCAATACCTGTAGCAGCCCACTTGACTCACTTCCCCCGAGTGGAACCCACGAGGCTAATTTCATAATGTAATAGTGTGGGACCCAAGTAAAGCTTAAATGTATATATTTTGAAATAAGGCTAATGATATTAATAACACTAAAATTATTTTCAATAATAGTCTATAAATTATATAATTATTGTAATATTAATTTTTTTTGTCATAAATTATAAAATATTTAAGAGAAATAAATTATTATAGATTACTAAGACTTATGCAATTATTATTACAATAAGTCATTATTCTGCAAAAAAAAAAAAAGGTCATTATTGTAATAATTGCATAATTCATAGGCTGTTACGTAAGTTGAAAATTCGGAAGACAAAGTGATACAATGGGTATAATTCAATGACTATTACTATATTTAACCCTTTGAAATAAAACTTCTTTTCTAATTTTTTTATGAGTAATGCTAAGAGGCATCATATGATGCTCAGTATCACATTATGTGTCAGTTTGTTACATACTAGTTATAATTACATTTCAAGTGGGATCCATATGTGACCCAATTTATTTATTATAATTATCCATTAACAGAATTACATCTCATATGGTATTAGACACTAGTTGTGCTTCATAGCATTTTTTTTCAACAGTTATGTTACATGGCCTTATTATACTTTGTTATATTATCAAAATGTAAGATAAAGTAGAAAAAAGTGCAACTAGCACTGCTATAGACTGATTCTATGTTAAGTATGACCAAAGAGGCATCAACATTCAATAGTGCATCACCACTCCGTAGTGTACGTCTTGATCTTATTGGTGGAATTTACTAGTTGGGCTCAATCTTACTCTCTATTGGGGTAAGTATATTCGATGAATGAGAAATGTTACCGTGAAACTCGTATAATATGTCTGACGGATCTTCACCCGTCTATGGAGGGGTACTATGTTCCACTTGGGCCCATCATGTAGTGTAGATATGATGCTATAAATGAGATTGCATGCTATAAAATTGAAATAGCAATTTACAAAACCTTTTGGGGGCTTTGATTTGAAACTATGAATGGATATGGTTTTGTGCTATTCATGGGTATCTTTTGTTGGGCAGTCTGTACCATGAAGTCGGATGAAATCTTGAATGCCCCTTTTAAAAAGTTAAAACTTCTATAACAGAGTTCGAAATGACACAATCACGTGGATAGCCAGGATAGGGCTATCTACCTCCGCGAGTTCGTAAAAATTGTGCCAGGGTCGACCCTATCCTTTTAAAGTTCCAGGGTCGAACCTTATTAATTACTTTATGTTCTTGTGTTTTGTCCCTGCATGCTCTGAATTTGAAATAGGAAGTGTGACCAACTTGGAAGGCAATTATTGGAAAATTCTAAGAAAACCACGCGCTAAAGTTCAATCTTGGACCTTACAAATGGGCTCCACCTTCTTTTTTTATTTTTATTTTTTTTAATTCCAGAGAGAGAAATCACTTTTGCTCTGAACTATCAATTTACAAGTACTTTTTTGAGATACTTCCTTTTGGCCAATTTAAAAAATTTAAGCTCAAGAATATATATGATGAAGGCTAGATTCACCTGTATTTTAGGCCAAATGTTGTAACATGATTTATAACAGTCTGACAAATCATTTTTGGTGTATATATATAATTAGTTCTCTGTTTTAAGGCATTTTATCTTGGTGTTCTTGATGAAAATTAATTCAGTGACACAATGGTTTTTATGTGATTTCAAATCATTTTTGTGTAAAAATGATTGTCTCTAACATTGTTTATACACATCCATTTTAGTTCCCTATCTTAAGGCATTTTATATTGGTGTTCTTGATGAAATTAATTCCGTGACACTATAGTGTTTTTTTATTTCGTCTTGTTTCGAAGTTCTTAAGCATTTCTCCAAATACCTATATCTTATATTAATTTTCCCAGGCTGTACTATTTAGCATATGGTACCCACTTTTTATTATATGCTATCTTCCCAATATATGCTGTTACTAAGAAAATCAAAGTGAACCTAACTTAAGAGGGTTTAAATTGTTCATGTGGATAGGCTGGCAATGGCCCACAGCGATATTACAAAAAGCTTCAGTTGCAGAGTTCTGGCTATCAGGCAACCACCATCTTCATCACCATCCCGCACAAAGACAAGAAGGACTAGTACACTATCTCTAGATAGTTCAACCAACATGGACTTTTCACAGATCGAGATTGCTGGACTACGGTAACATATATTATATATATATATATATATATATATATATTAATACTCATTCCTATAATCTATTCATTTTTGTTTAGACTACAGTTTATTATTTATTACCTTTTAGTACCTGCTCCTTGTTTTCGGATAAAAAAACCGTGCCTCTAACAACCTTAAAATTGTGTTCATAATTACATAATACTAGTGTTTTTATTTCTGCAATAGTTGAAGTGTCCTTATGTTCAAATAATAAAGATTTTGTTAGTTTTTCAAGTTAAATGTCCCACACAGAAGACGGGTACTGTTGGGATGTACTGTGTGAATTTTTTGTTTTGAATTTACGTTTTTTTTAATGGGGCTTTTGAGCTGTGAGGGATTTGTATTCGTGATTTTATCTTTATCGAAATGAGTTTTATTTATTCTCTAAAATATGTGTATACGTAACAGAATCACCGAGATTAATGGTATAGAATATAGTCACTTCTTCAGCATACTGATCACACATTGTTATGTAGTAATAGTATTAATTGCCGTCACATTGTTATATATAGTAATAGTATTAATTGCCGTTGTTGATTTAAGGTTTTCAACTTCAAAATACTCGGTTCGAGCTCTTATTAATCCAGTTATCTGTGAAATGAATTACTTGCAGCCTGCCTGATCTTCCATCACCAAAAATTCCGTACAGAATCTGCCCAAGTCCTTCTGCGATCATTTGGAGATCAAGGAAGTCAAGGAGAAAGTGAAATCAAAGTCCTTGAAAGCAAAGCTTCAACTTGATCCATATCATAAGGCTCAGGTTCAGCCCGATTCACTACTTGTCCAACCTACGGACAGATTTTCGGCCTTAAATGATCTTGATCGTTGATCAAACATGACAAACTCATTTATACAAAATCAATTACAAAAGAAATAGTGGAATCTACATCATGTTGCTGTTTTAGCTTCCATTTCTCCAAATATGTGTAAATTATAAAATTTGGTGTTCTAATTTCACAAATTTAAAAAGGAGAAAAAAAAAGAGGGTGATATTATTCTTTTTTTAATTATTATTTTTTTATTTTTTATTAAGGTAATCTTCGCTAGCAAAGGCTAAAAATGCATTAATGCAAGGGTACACATCGCCCTTTTTACCGATTAAAGTAATTTATGTACTCTTTAATTTAAAACTAATCTAGACAAAATTCATAGACAAGGGAGACGAGTAAACTATTGTTGTTTCGAGTTTCTGAAACCAGGTGGACCATCAAATGTTATTTTTGTCTCAGTTGATTAATGTCTTCCTCTAGCAAAAAAATTTAATCATATTTACGTCTAATCAGTCTAAAATTGCACCCTTTTTTTTTTCTTTAATTTATGAAAAAGATCGCATTTGTGGTGTTATTGAAACATGATTTATAGACGACGTGGTAACATTGAATACCTTGTAAATTGTACCCCAACAAATATACATGAATGAAACGCCTAGCATCTTGTTTGACTTAAAGTCATTTATGCATTTCTGTATGAAACTTAAAATTATAAAAAATGAATTTGCTAAGCATATCGTATCCAGATTAAACGTATTTTAAGTTCAAAATTTACTAAGTATATCATATCCAAATTAACCGTATTTTAAGTTTACAAAGTGTTGGAGCAAATTTCCAACCGTCAATGTACCTTCAGAGTTTCTCCTTCATGTTTCTCTACCTTATGTCAGAATCATATGGTTGATTGTCGCCTATAAGGCACTATGATGCTTGAGTCAATTAAGTGACTCAGAAAAAAAAATAGAAGAGGCGGTTTTTTTTTAAAGAAATATTGAATTCTATAATGTTCTATTTATACTTTAACCTAATGAGCTTTCCAAGAACTTCCCTTATTAGTCCACATGCTACTTTGTCAGAACAATCCTTGCAAACAAGTGGTGGAGACAATTTATGGGGAACTTCGTAGGGACGATATCTGAAAACCTTTATTTAGGAGAGTTGTGCTACCAACAGTCGCATTTAACGCAACTGTTTGATTTCCGTCTTCTATTTCTGTACGGCTCATGTGGATCCCACCACATGCTAGCACCACTCTATTTAGGATTACTGATAGAGATATCACCTATGAGATCCATGGGCTACTATTTAGGGTCACTGCTACATGTCAATATTTTTCTTATACCAATTTGACAGCGGTTACCATTCCCCCTTCTCCCGTCCCCCAATTCATAGTCAGACCTAAAATCAATAAAGGGGGTCTTATATTTACATAGGGTCTTTGTCTTTCCATCACAATACCTAAGGAGTCACTATCGATATCTGACAATGATTGCTAGTTTTTTTCCCACCAAATGTCGCTTGGAGTAAGAATGAGTACCAAGGTTATGTGGTATATTTCTCTCTCTATATATATACATATATTTTTTATATATGGGTCATAATTCGTAGGTTTTTTTTTTGCCGTTGGATCATTATCTAACGACTACCGTGATTTGAGTAGTTAGAAAAAATAATAAATATATATTATTTAATATTTTTTTTCTCTCTATTTTTTACTATGAAAAACCGCTCGTGATGAATTTTAGTTGAATACCTATAGATATGTACAAAATAAAAAATAAAAAAAATCTACTAAAATTATTGTCTTTTGGTTATTCAAGATAAAGATAAATTATTCTACTTAAGAAATCTAATTAGGATAGGATTCCTCATTTAAGGTAATTTGAGAAAGAATAGAAATCTAACCATGTTCCATTACAAGTAGGTGCTAAGTGGTGGTAGACAATCACAGCTTTTCATTATTTTGTAATTGCCTTAGAAAAAACTAGAGAAAGGTTTTGAGAGAAAAATGTGACAAGAGTATTGGGATTTGGTGATTCTAGAAAGGAGCACTAATTGGTATTGGTTTGTAGCATATTTTAAAAAATGAGACTACATTCTGGATCAATCAATTATCGGTTAGGAGCAATATTTCTTTATTTTCTTTGTTGTCTATATTAATTAATATAAATTATTTAAATCAAACCCAATGCGAGAGAAGATAGCTAAACAAAATTATATTTATTTATTGTTTTGTTGAGTACTCTTTATAATTTTAAAAGCTATTTCTCTATAGAAAGTTCTCTACCTTTCCATCAGCTTTTCTTTTTCTTTTGTATATTCACTTGCATCCTATGGTTTTTATCCCATCTGGTAAATTTACAAGAGTCCAAACTCGATTAGAGTTCTATCTTGGATAATTGGATTACATAGCCTTTTACTAATGGCTTTACATCAAGATCTTTCGTAGCTTTTTGTAGGTCTAGGAATTGGTATTATTATTGTTTAGAGTGTTCTTATGGACTCTTCCAAACCAATGTACCTTGTGGGTTGCTTTGTAACTCTCCCACTACACCAAGACACCTCAGGTTATTTACCGTTAGGTAGTGTAACATCTTCTTCTGGTACTTTCTCAGTTTCTTCATATGAAATTTGTTTTGGTATTGATTCTCCTGAAAGTTCTTATAAGATAATCTTACTTTTGGAATTAAAATTTTCATATAGTTATCCTATAAGAAAGTTGCACTTTTTGAAATAAAGACTTTATTATCGCTTGACTACAAAAATAATAACATTTCGTTTTTTTGGATATCCTAGAAAAAAAAAAAGCATGTTTTTGTATGCGCTTCCATTTCATTTGTAGTATCCTTCAACACATGTGCGAGGCATATTCGAAAGTGTCATTGGTTGGGCTTTCATCTAGTCCGTAACTTTAATGGTGTTTCAGGTACATACTTATAAGGAACCACATTAAGAACAACCTCTCTTCCTTTGTGCAAAAAAATAAAAACATAAAACATAAAAGAAAAAAAATCGATGGACTAAAATAACTGAGTAATATGATCGGGAATAAAATAACCGAGTAACATGACCAACTGTGAATTGAAAAAATAGAAATAAAAATTAAAATAAATTTTGGCCGGTTTAGATATAGTTAACAAATCGACACAGATATAAATATTCAAAATATTATACATATTTCTAACAAATTCATTTTTTTAAGAAAAACTTGTAATATTAATTTTAAAAAACTTTTTACTCAATAGAAAATTTTTAAAAAAAAAATCCTTTAAACAAAACCATAGTCTCTAGCCTCTATCATGATTAAATCGAGCCATCTTCCCAATCGGGAACCTAAAAACCATCCGACAGTGAACAAAAAAAAAAAAAAAAAAAAAAAAACAAAACCTAATAAATCAAAATTTTAAAAAACACTGAATTTAATTTGGTTGATTTAAGTATATCTAAGAAATCAATCGAAAACTGACAAATTAATCTGGGATGTTCATGCAAAATCGACTTATGAATAAGCCTATTAACAATATCGAAAGATTTATGACTTGTTTGGATACGTTTTTATTTTGTGTTTTTTATTTTTTAAAATTAAAAAAGTCGTTGTATTTTTCCAAGAATTTACTTGAAAATATTCGCCTTTTATTTTATTTAAGAAAACAAAAAAACACAAAACATAAGTATATTCAAGCAAGTTCTTAATTTATAAAATCATAAAAATCTTAAGTAATTTAATAGTTCACAAAAAAAAGCCAAGAATTCATAAATATCTCGTAAATAAAAAAAAAATATGAGATACTTCCATTTAAAACACATTTTAATTTTATTTATTTATTTATATATATATATATTTTTGAGAAGGATTTATTTATTTTTTTGTGCATGTGGAAAAGGTCCAATTTGAACGTTGGATTTGAAAACGGGCGAGGTAGAGCCGAATGGAAGCGAAGTTCGGACCTTTGGGCTCACTAATCCACAGCTCAGCCCAGCCTCTCATCCCTTTTTGACTTAGCCGCCACCCACGAGTTTCACTCTCTAATCTCTAGAATCTAAACCAAAAACAAGCCAAGCTTAGCCCCAACAAAAGTAAAAACTGCAATCCGACCCCTCATTTATTTCAAAATTACAACTACACCTTCTAGATCAAAAGTAATTACAGTAACACTCCTGGCCTGGCCTGTAAAGAGACTAAAATATAAATGAAGGTTTCACTATATTTTTTCTTTTAGTTTAAACATTTTGTTGTCGTTTTAACAAAATGTTTACAAATAGAAGTAAAAATTTTGTTTTGATTTTCAATTTCTATAAACAAGAAACGTGCTCGGTAAACTTTATTTCACTATTTATTTCAAAAAATAATAAAGTACAAATAACGAGAAAAAAGTCATATAGACTTATATTTGTGTATGTATATACATATATGTATGTATGCACTTGTGTACAAATATTTGTATGTTTTTTTGTTTTTGAAATTTATTTAAAAAATAAAGGTATTAGAATTTTTTTGTTACCATTTTTTTTTGAAATTTTTGGTAATAATTTTTTAAAACAAAAAACAAAAATAAAGTTACCAAGTAAAATTCCAAAAAGAATTTCTATATTTCTGTTTTAAAAAAACAAAAAACAGAAAACGAAAGTGAATCCAAACAAGCCCTTAATAATGAAAAATTAATTTTACTGACCCTCATTGTTCTATATTAAAATTATATTAACAACCTCTCGATTAAAGGGAAAAAAGGAAAAAGAAAACACAAACACCTCGTTTAAAACTTAAATTTTAGTTTTGACCACCTTAATGAATTTAATTTTTTCTAATAATAATAAAACTAATTGTTAAAATAAAAACAATAACACAGCTAATTGGTGAAAATTTCGTTTTTTTTTTTAATTAATTTATTTTTTTATACCGAGAGAGTGTGTATCACAGTAATTATTCTTACTTCAAGGCGTGTCACGATAATTTTGGCATACTTCCACGACGTCAGTATGATTTTTATTTTTTTAACTCAAAAGGGGAAAAAAAAAAAAAAAGAAAATGTGGCTGCTGGGCATAAATAAAAAAAAAAAAAAAAAAGTAAAACAAACCGAGTCGGGCCGAGCCACTCAGTCGAGTTGCTTGTGTGCCTCTCTAGAGGGGTAAGAGAGAGAGAGAGAGAGAGTAATAAGGCTGGGCTGGGCAGCTGCGCCTACATTTGGAGTTTAGATCTACGACTCTGAGGCGTCGCTCGCGGCTCTGCGAATAGCCATAGCCTCTCAAATTTTCCTCCAAAAAAAAAAAAAAAAAAAAATCCCAAAAAAACCAGCTGATCTATTCTCTCTCTCTCGGCTCTGATCCGGCTCAGTTTTTTCTCTCTCATTTTTTTTTGGTGGGAATCTAGTTCCAACTTCCATCTTCTCTTTCCCTCCAAATTTTCCCACTCTTTCTCTGTGATTTTTCTCCCTTGAATTCTCTCGCTGCCTGGTCTTGCCGATTACTGGAAGGAAATGAGAGGTTGGAAGGGCAGGAAGGGGGATCGCATGGTGGGTTGGTGGAGTTGGTAGGAGTCGCCTATACTCATCAGATTTCGGTCTTTCTGATGAATTTTGGGGTAAGACGCTTATGTAAAAGCTTTATTTTGATTATTTATTTCTGTTTATTTTTAATTAATGAAAATGGGTTTTGCCCTTTTTCTTCTTAATTTTTAGATTTTATAGGAAAATGGAAAAGAAAGTGATGTGGGGTTTTACTGAAATGAATTTTTGTGACATGGGTTTTGGATTTAACAGGCGGCAAGTGTCGCTGTGAGTGGGAAAGCAGCGACCCAAATGGAGTGGGGTGTGAATAATAACACGTTCAAGACTTTCAAAGGTATTTTTAGGACTGACTGACCCACCCTTTTCATTCGTGCTTATGTTAATGCATTTTCTTAAAGGACTTATACAAGCTTTAAGCTTTTTCAGCTGACTCTTTTCACTTTTTGATGAGATATAGTGATCGTACATTGTTTATAGGAGGAACGTTGCTTGTGAAATGACTTCTAGAATGATATTTATTAGCCATGGATCATTGTGGATTGTGAGTTTTTGTGGCTCTTTTTGGTGGTCAAGTTTTCTGTCAATGGAACTTGAATTGGTTTTAAGTCTGATGATAACTGCTAAAAATGCTGCTTTATGCTTCTATCGAGATCTGATACAAGACGTCATGATGCAAAACTGGATTGTGCTTTTATTTTGTTTGTTAAATTTTCTAGTTTTCTTCTTGGCATAGATATGGAACCAAAATCAATGATGGACATGGCGGTCATTCCAATTGACCCCGTAGATATTGGATTGGGCTCTTCGGAAAAGGGAAATGCTATTACTTCAGTAAAACCAAGAAAAAAGACGATGACATCAGTTTACCTCAAGTTCTTTGAGACAGCTCCTGATGGAAAAAGTCGCAGGTGCAAGTTTTGTGGCCAGAGCTACTCAATTGCTACCGCAACTGGTAACTTTCCTGCCCCCCAATTCTCTTGTTTTTATTGGTGTTACTGCATGTTTTGTTTTCAATCTGTGTCCCTTTAAGTCTGTCCTGTGTTAAGTACAAGTTTATTAATCTGATCTGTAAGTGACAATCAGTTTCCTTCATTGTTAACATACAATTTTGTTGGGATTTAATTTTGAAATTTAAAGCCCTTTACCATGAGAACTGTGGACGTAATGCGCTTACTTTGCATTTATTATCTGTAATTTAAGTGCATTTATTAATCTCCTTTGCTGTGAAGGTAACTTGGGAAGGCACCTTACTAATCGACATCCAGGTTATGATAAGTCAGGCGACATTGTCACTAATTCCACACCACAGCCTGTGACTGTAGTGAAGAAACCTCAATCTCAAGGGAAAACCTCTCAGGTGGATTATGATCATTTGAATTGGTTGCTCGTTAAGTGGCTCGTTTTAGCATCTCTGCCCCCTTCAACATTGGATGAAAGATGGCTGGCAAACTCGTACAAGTTTTTGAATCCATCGATTCAACTTTGGTCAGCTGAGAGGTATAAAGCAGTATTTCATGAAGTCTTCAGGAGCATGCAGGAAGATATAAGAGCATCTTTGTTACAGGTTTCTTCAAAGGTCTCCATCACACTTGATTTCTGGACTTCCTATGAACAGATAAATTATATGAGTGTAACGTGTCAGTGGATTGACGAAAGTTGGACCTTCCAGAAAGTACTACTAGATATCTGTCACATACCTTACCCTTGTGGGGGTGCTGAGATATATCAGTCCCTAGTAAAGATCCTTAAGATGTACAACATTGAGAATAGAGTCCTTTCCTGTACTCATGATAACAGTCAAAATGCCATCCATGCCTGCCATAGTTTGAAAGATGACTTAGATAGTCAAAAATTAGGATTGTTCTGTTATATCCCCTGTGCTGCTCGTACTTTGAACTTGATCATAGAGGATGGGTTGAGAACCATAAAACCAATAATCTCTAAGATCCGGGAGTTTGTACTAGGGTTAAATTCATCCACAGAGATCTCTGAGGATTTTATTCGATTAGCAGCAGCTTGTCAGGAAGGTAGTTGGAAATTTCCGCTCGATGCTTCAGCACGGTGGAGTGGAAATTATCAGATGCTTGATATTGTCAGAAAGGTAATTTCTCTCGTACTTTAAACACTTTTGCTTTGAGACATGCATCATAGAGTCTCATTTTTGCACTATACACGTTTTCATTTGTTAGATTTATGAACATTACTGATGGAATTGCCAACTTGACACAAGGGCTAGGTGTAGTTGTTGCATGGCAAATAATTGAAATGTAAGGGGTTAACAGAAAAACTCTAGTTTAAGAGGTAAATTGGAAAGTTATTTTCTTTCTTGTTCTCGAGTTAGTCTATGCATTAAAATTCAAATAATACCTATCATAAACTCACCCCAATTTGGTAAGGTTCGAGTAGTTTCATGCTATAGTCAATCATGTGATGGGTTAATTGTTAGCATACTTTTTTCAATTGATTAGTTTTTGATCCATCTGATTTTAAAGTTCAGTATTTAGTTTTATAGCGAGACAAAAAAATGGGCATTATAATTGTTAATGGCGTTTTTTTGATGGCCGTCTAACTCGATGTGGATGAATTATAATAGTAGATGGGTCGAATTCTTTGGTTGGAATTTGATTATGAATTATAGTAAAATTGCATTAAATACTAAAAGTAGACAAGAAATTTAGCGTGGTTCAATCCCAAAACCTATGTCCACTGTGGTTTTTCCACTATATGAGAGAGTCTCGAAGTTAGAGCTCAGAATTTAACGAATATTTTCTGTGTATGATTTGAGTGTGTAGAATAATATGACTAAGCCCCTTTATGTAGATGAGGGTGGCTCATGTTTCCTAATTTTGTGAATGAGAAATTACATAAACGAATACAATATAATGTTGAGATTAAATAAGTACACAATAATGAGTAATTATCTATTCTTCTATGAGCTAGCTGCCCTTTATAAAGATTAGGCCAATTTTGCGATCAACTCTTTGTGGTGGTCAAAACCCACACAACAATAATCTTATTCTTTTTAAAGCTATATTCAGATGAAATGAAAGCATATAATCATTTCAAACTTCTCTCTTATGCCACTGTAGGCTTTAAATTACTGACTAAAGGTGACCTAGGATTTTATTTAGGCTGGCAAGTCCATGGATGCGCTTATCAGGAAATATGAGGAGACACTGGGCAGTAGGGTGCTATTGAGCACTGCAGAGAAAAATGCAGCCAGCATTGTCCATGACTATCTGGAACCCTTCTACAAAACCACAAACAATATATGCACGAACAAGGTGCCAACGATCGGACTAGTTCTTTTCTTCATGGATAACATTTCTGAGACGATAACTGGCTGCAGAGAATCTCGTCATTATCCAGACTGGCTAAAGAATTCTGCTGAAGAAATGGCCAAGAAGGCTAGGAGTTACAATAACCTGGTCTGCAACATATTTACTTATATGAGTGCGATTCTTGATCCCCGAATCAAAGGAGAGCTAATTGCTGAGAGCTTAAACTCTGAGAATTTTCTTGAGGAAGCGAGAAACCATTTCATGAGAAATTATTCTACCAGCCATTTCCCATCCATGTCTAGTGGATATGGTGCTCAAGAGATTGAAGATGGAGGTAGTGTCTCCTTTGCAGAGGAAATTGCTCGAAAGAAACGAAGGGCAAGTATGAGCAGTGCGACAGATGAGCTCACTCAGTATCTATCCGAGCCTCCTGCACCAATACCAACGGATGTCCTGGATTGGTGGAAGGTCAACAGTACGCGATACCCTCGGCTTTCCATCATGGCTAGAGATTTTTTGGCAATACAACCAACTTCATTGGCACCAGAAGAAATCTTTTGTGGCAAAGGTGATGAGATTGACAAGCAGAGAATTTGTATGCCTCATGACAGCACACAAGCTCTCCTTTGTATCAGGTCGTGGATTCTAGCTGGAATGACATTGAAGTTCAAGTCAACTGAAATAGACTGTGAGAGGTTGATGGAACTGGCAGCGAGTGCGGCTGCAGCAGATAACAGTATTACTGGCTCTGACAAGAAACAAAAGTAACTAAAAGAGGGCAATACTTTGTAGGTAAGGAGAAGAAGCAGTAAACCTGCAACACAGTTATCATAAGCTTGAAGAAAATGAGGCCTTGCTCATTATTTTGCAGACCCTGGCCCGGACCAATCTTTATGGGCTGCCTCGGTAGTTTCTATCCCAGACAGGAGTTCTCATATAAACCGGGGAGACAATGGCCACTGCTGATATAGGTGACATCTTTGCTCGGCTGCCATCAGATGACTTCCACTCGGGAAGAAATGTGTTCAAATAGTTAAATGTTCTGTATGTCTTATTTAATAGGTGATATGTTTATGTTCTTAATGTACATATCAATTTGCGATGATTTTAAGGAGAGAGGTGAAGTTGAAAGTTAGTGCTATCTTCTGATTTGAACATTCGTGTAACACTATTCATTTATGCGAAGAAGCTTTTTAACATTTCTGAGACATTGTATATTTTTAAAACAGGCCAATATAGAGGATGCTTGCTTGGCTATTATTCTCATATGATTATCGTACATACAAGAGATTAACTCCGTGACCACCATCTCTCTCTGCCTGCGCTCCTTCTAATGTTCAAGATTAGGCCTAATAAATTGAGACATTTCGTGTAGTCATTCGTGTACTCATACATACCTCTTATGGGCACAGAGATAAGTCATTAAGACAAAGTTACAAAGAAGACCGTCCAGCCAGAGTTCTTGGTTTCCCAACTAGCACTATGTTCATTTAATCTGATCTGCACTTCTTTTAGCATATTACATCCAATCTGCACTAAGTACATATTTTAAAAATTATATTCAATTCAATTTGCATAAAACATTTTAACCAATTCAATCTATTCCGCAAATATATGGATTAGATCGGTTACTTTTAATTGATTACTTAGTCCTGATTTATAAAGACTTATAACCTAATTTTATGTTAGTTTTTTGTTATAGATCATTTATTTTTACTACAAATTGGGACTTTTTCACGTGTGTTTTAGAAAATAATCATGCGTACTAAGCTATATAATATAATTTTACGCCGTAAATTATAACCAATAGAAATTTTTACAACACATGAATTATAAAAGAAGGGCACCAATCCAATAGGTATTTTTTTTTTACCTATATATAAGTATCGTTTTGGCTAATGAAAATTTGTCATGTATATTTTTTTTAAAGTAAGAAGTAAGAGTGAGAAAGAAATAACATTAATAATGCACGTTTTTTCATATACCTCATTATAGCCATTGGATCACCATTAGATGATAATCTAATAACTAAAAAAAAAATATCTACACATAGATAAAAAAAATACCTATTAGATTGGTAACCATAAAAAAAAATATATATATTATATATGGTTGCCAATCCAGTAGGTATTTTTTTTTACGTATGTGTAGGTATTCTTTTTTTAGTCGTTGGATCATCATCTAATGGTGATCCAACGGCTATTATGAGGTGTATAAAAAGACGTGCATCATTAATGCTTTTCCTCTCTCTTATTTTTTAATATAAAAAAATGTGCATGATAAATTTTCATTGGCCAAACTGATACCTATGTATAGGTAAAAAAAAAAAAAAAAAAAAACCTACTAGATTGCTGCCCATATAATATATATATATTTAAGTGCGGATTGGATTGGATCGATTACTTTTAAAGTAAAAATTATATCCAATCCACCATAGTGCAGATTTTAGAAATTCAATCCAATCCAATCTGTACAATGGACCGGACTAGTACGAGTCTGCCCGTCTTAGTCTGGCTCGTCCTTCCCTCCAAGCCCGTTTGGGCTGGCCGGGTTTGCCACCTCTAGTTATGAGCATCCATGCTTATTCGATTCAAACAAGGAGGAAAAAAAACTACTCAAACAGAAAAATAACCAGATAAAAAATAATCGCATTGCAAATATGATGTTATGGTGCGGGACTGGTTTTAGTATAAACTATTGCAAATATGATGTTATGGCCAGGCCAAAAATAACGCATTGCAAATATGATGTTATGGTACAGGAATGATTTTAGTATAAACTACCTCGTACCCGCCTTGAGATAAACAAATATATATATATATACATATTTATTTTTTTTTAAAATCAAGTATGACTTTCATTTCATCAATAATAGCAATACAATCATGTATACAATACAAAATCAGATTACAAATTATCCATACCAGTAAATAATTAACTAAACTAAATTCTTATTGATGAACAAAAAGGAATAAATTATGCAAAATATACATAGATGATGTACATGTAAATCCACAAAGAGACATTAGAGTTTGAAATATATTTAATCTTATACTACTCATATTCATATATCTTTTGAAAAATAATGAGTTTGAAGCTTATATATTTGAATTTAATAATTTAAAAATTATTTATAATATTGTTGTGTTTAGTGTTTTATGTCAATTATGAAAAAATAGTTATAGTTACTTAGTATTGTCATCTTGCTTTTCTTTTTTTTTTTCTTTTTTTTTCTAATTTCAATAAGTAATCATGATTTTTCTAATTATTAGTAAATTAATTTTTACACTGTCTCTGTATCTAAAAAAATGAATAATGGGGTGGGTATGATCTTGCTATTGGCTTTTATGGATGGAGATAGTTATCGAAAAACTGTCCTAAATCCACTGCATTGCCATTCTTAATGATCACTCCCCTAAAAAAAAAGGGAAAGAACATAAGGAAAAATTATAATTAAAAAAATGATCTATGCATAACGTATAGGAAACTGATATAATATATTTTGAATTTTGATGTATAGATGATTTGAATAGAGATGTGCACAAATAGTTACTTTTCAAAAAGGGATAGTAATATTTTTATATTTTGTGACTTTTTGTTTAGTTTATATTTATTTTTGTTTTGGTTATTATCAATATTGACTTTTAAATTTAAAATTTGTAATAAATTAGTACTCTTTCTAGTCAAATACCAATATTGATCATTGTGTTTACCAAAATACCCTTTCAAATCTAAATATATATATATATACATATTAAAATAAGTACAAATTTAGAACTTATCTAAATGCGACAAAAATAAATGGGCTTCTTTGAAAAATCTACCTTTGTCATAGTGTATTTTGGAAAATACATCATCTTAATAATGTTTTGATAAGTACACATTTTTAAGTTTTAAATTATTTTAAATACAAAAATGCTTCTAACAATTATCTTATCAAGGGTCTATATTCCGGTTATACAGAAGAAATCAAGTTGTTGGATACCTTGTCTAGCTCCTCTCGACACCTTGTCTAGCACTCGACACTATTTTCTAATGCAAAACTCATATATACATATATATATATATGGAGAACTTCTCAATGATTACAATTTTTTTGTGATCATGAATGGATACTAAAAAAAATAGTGATAACATTAAATTTTTTTGATGGTAATAAATAGCATTAAATTTTTTTGGCCAACCACCAAACTAATCACCACCGTAGGATATTAGATCTAACGGCTTAAACCATTGTAACCATCCATGGGTAAATATTATTGTAACCATTTAAACTAAACCCATATATATATATATATATATATATATATATATATATATATCTATGGAGGACTTCTCAATGGTTACAATTTTTTTGTGACCATGAATGGATACTAAAAAAAGTAGTGATAGCATTAAATTTTTTTGATGGTAATAAATAGCATTAAATTTTTTTGGCCAACCACCAAACTAATCACCACCGTAGGATATTAGATCTAACGGCTTAAACCATTGTAACCATCCATGGGTAAATATTATTGTAACCATTTAAACTAAACCCATATATATATATATATATATATATATATATATATATTTATTTTTCTTTTGAGTTCCTAGACACTTTGTCAAACGCTACTTGTCACTCTGTCTAGCGTAGCTCGACATTATGTCTAATACTCTTGATACCTTGTTTGATGCTGAACACTTTAATGTATTTTTTTTTCCTTTGTCTAGCTTTTTCGACTTAAGAGTATATAAAGTCTTTTTATACCTCCATTTTTTAAAAAGGATATATTTTATTTTAAAACTATTGAGAGTGGTGTATTTTATAAAACTCACTATTAAAAGGATATATTTCACTTAATTTCCCTAAATTAAATATATTTATAAATAATATTTAATAATTACATGTTCCTTTAGTTATTAAGTTTAATTACTTTTAAATTTAAATTAAATAGTAAATATATATCCTTCAAGTTTAAGGGGTTTTTAGTATACTCAATGGTCAAATTGATGTTTGACCTAAAAAAGTTTTAAATATAGAGGTCAATTAATATTGATAATAATTAAAACACAAATTATAAACTGAACAAACAATCAATACATGAGGTATAAAAATATAATCAACCCTTTTAAAAAATCTGTAACCAGTAATTTTTATTTTATTTTTTGAAACTAAACCCCACCCCAACTACATCCCTAACACCAGTCGATAGACATAAAACAAAGATCATATTATACACGTCAATCGGCGGATTAACTTTTATGGTATAGAGTTGACTCGATTCAAAGCATCCAAGGAAAAAATAGATTGCATTATTCTCCTATTTCTCCATTTGGAAAGGGATAAACTGTCTACCAAAAATGATCTCTTGTATTCTATTGCCATCAATTCACGTTGAAAAACTGCAAATCAAAAAAGAAGCAAAAAAAACGAGAAAACCTCTCAAAAGGCAAAATGTAAAACTCTTCTCTGAATCGTTCATCAGAGTAAAATCTAAAAACCAGCTATACGACAATTGGACAATACCATCTTCTTCTAGAAAAAGAATAGTTAGAAGAGCTCTCAGCTAATGTAGCAAAAATTTCTGAAACTCTTTATCTTTTATCCCTTGCATGAAATCACCACCTGTACGAGGAATTCCATTAGAGACTTGAACCTTATTATCTAATGATTTGATATAATCTGAGCTTTCCTACAACCATAACTCCGTTCTTCGATACTCCCGCACAATGACGGGTACACTTGTGGGTGGGATCTATAATACAACAAAAAGAAACCGTCAAAAATAGAGTAAAAGTTCTTATTCATATCTGATAACTGATTTTATCTTCAACAAACAGTCTGCATGCAATTGAAAAATGGAATTATCAACATCTCATCAGTTCTTTTCAATTTCGTTCTGATGGAAAAGTAGGGTGCATCCATGAAATAGCAAATTCTGCACTAAATAATTAGGATGCATATATCACAACTATTTGTTTAAAAATATTTGCTTATCGTGGTCGTAAAACGTTTCAAACACCCAACAAGAAAGCACTACTGGGTCAGAAATGAATTGTCATACCTTCGTGACTGGAAAAGAGACGATCTTTACTTGTAAAAATATGATGATGAAAGGTTCAGAAGTAAGTTTCCCAAACCAAACACATCTTCTACAAATTCAATCAATTGAATCATCTATCTAGTGTGACACAACACTCGGAAAGACCGTGCTAAAATGAATTGGTCTCAAGTATCAAAGAAATTGAAAGTTTCACATACAATAATCTGAACAAGAAAACAACAATACACTAAAGTAGAGTAAAAATGAATCATCTTGTAAATATGTTTTCTTATAACTCAAACAATTACATATACTTTTTGCTTGGAACACCAAACAGTGATATAGAAGATGTTAAAAATATAGACATAAATGGTAAAAATTTACATAGGAGTGTAATGTCTACTTCAATGACTTTGTTAACGTCAGAAAGTCTGTTTCAGAACTCAGAGGTAACTGTAAATTTCCAGCTCAAGTTAGCATCTAAAAATCCAAAATTATGATTTGCACAAATGAAACAAGTTGTTTCACATTTCTTATTAACGAACTTCATTCACGGGAGAACCCTCTTCACAGTTGGACTTATAATTAAATTAGAAAAATTTCACCTAAATACTGATATTCAAGAATCTAAATGCCTCTGTGCATGATATTCAAGAATCTCAATGCTTCTGTGCATGATATACAGAATGCTAATAGACTAAAAAATGATTCACAAAGTCCAAGCATGACTGAATACTCCAAAATTTTCATCACATAAAAATAAAACACAAGCAAAGAAACTGTCAGCAGACTCTTCATTAGTTTGAAACATTTCCCAATTAGTCGTCTAAAACTTAACCTACATAATGTCTCAAGCATCTAAACTCCTTTGTGCATAATAAACATAAAGATAATGGACTAGTAAATAATTTCCCCCCTCANGAATTTTCACAAGTAGAAATGATGAACATATTAACATTAGCTAATAAATCAGTCCTCTAGAACATTTAACGTTTATGATATCAACGACCTGGTGATTTGAAAAAGGCAGGTAAATAGGAAAGAGCTGTAAAATATTAATAAACCCCCATCATGCTCCTACTTCGAAATAGAGACTAATATTTGAATCAAACTAATATAATAGCTTACCATGCCATAATCTGTAACAATCATTGAGACATAATCCGACGGAGTAGCATCATACCTGTTGCAAAATAAGACCGAAAAAAAAAAAAAAAAGAAGTATAGTTAGATAATCCCCGACAATCTCTAATTTTCTTATTCATGCAAGAAAAAAACAAAATCACATACAATAAATTCAGAAGTTGCAGATTTTCCTTCTTTGCCAAATTTGACAAGCAATTCACATCCTTTCTTCCAGGAACCTCTGCTATAGCATCAGAGTCACCTGTGAACAAACTTGAAGTTTCTTAATCTCTTTCAAGGGTCAAAGAGAGTGAGAGTAATAGCAGAAGGAATGTAAATAACCAATTACGAAAACAAATGTACCTAGTTCATTAGAGCAAATTGAATCAAGTTGTACCCTTTCATGAAATTTATAAGCTTCACAACAGATCAAGACTGGAACTTGGAATGCATGAGCAACCATAGCGACAGATGCAGTCCCAACCCTAGAATAGACAGTTCCATTTGATAATACTGAGGCAGCCCCTAAAAGTACTCTTGTTACTTCATGCATAACATAAGAAACAGCATTTATATGAGTGTATGTACAACTCAATCCCTTGGCCACCAGCCTACGAAGTAATGATTGACCTTCAAACTTTGGACGTGAGTCTACTACCACAACATGGAACTTTTTCCCAAGCTCATGGGCATACAACAGGGTCATCTCAACCACACATGATGATCCATATGTGAGAAGAACATCCCCATCCCTCACCTTCGTAGCAGCATGCCTTACTATCACCTTATCAGCAAGTAGAATCTTCTCATTTATAAAGACATTGATATCTTCACAAAGTGCAGCTTTTGCCTCTGATTCAGAATGTGAATGTGGTAATTTGGCGATACGACCCTTTATATACCTAATTGCATTTCCCATGCTGATAGAAAGTGGCCTACATTCAGTGAAAAATGAAATATAACTACCGAGTTTGGCAGTTAGATCCCTGTAAAGACTTTTATCTGGTGGAGTGGTGTAGTCTCTAATCGCTTCCTCAAATGCTTGAAGCATGGCAATACAACGAGCATTACCCCCAGAAATATCTCCAGTCAAATACTGCAACCCAACCTGACAAATATCCGTGCATATCTCATTAAATGAGCAGATGATTATGTCTTTCACACAGTTTCATTTCACTAAAATAGTCAAGATATTTATTCAATGCCATATTTATATATAGTTTAGGAATATAGATAATTCATGCCTTCGTTTTCATGCATTTATAGTGAAGTTTTCATATGCTATCATGCAGAAATAGGACGAAACAAAAGGCCAAACAAGTACATCGGTGTTCACCATACGGAATTACAACTTAATTGCATAAATATTGTTAAACATTGGTTTTCGACTATATCTAAATCTGATGATATTAAGAATTAAAAATCTCCAATAATTAGCACAGTGTAAACACGAATTAAAAATCTCCAATAATTAGCACAATGTAAACACGAAGGTTGCATAAGTATCTAATGAAAATAATGACATAGCTATATGTTCAAAATCAAAACTTGAAATAAACTAAAATACGTCTGGAATGACTTACACGTCTGAGCAAGCAATTCAAGTAGAAAACATCACAATTTTACGTTTCTTTAAATATGTCGAGCAACTCAATCACACCAGAACAATATTTTCAATCGTAAAAAAAAATCCGATAAAATGATGTATGCTTGTTGTTTGTCAAGTATGAGCCCAGAATCAAGCTGAAGTTCATGCGAATTCAATAAGATATGTCCATTCTTGTTGTGCCAGTTTTAGTGGCAAAGAATCAATCACAAACCAGAGTGAGCATGCACTGCTTTAATAATTTTTTAAGCCTAATCACCAAATGCCACCGATGAATGAACTGTCATTACTCTTATAGATACCTTGTAAACAGCAGGATGTATTGGCTCAAGTTGGAAAAACTTTGACTCAAGATCAGCAAGTTGAGTCCCATGTTCATATTGGGGCAAATGCCGAAACAATTCAACTCTCTTTTTAGCTTCAGTTTGATAGAACACTGCACGCTTTTTTGCCTTCTCCACTCGGCTCTTATCATCAAATTGCATTCGTGGTGGAGGAACTTCTTTCCTCCTTTCTTTTTCTGGTAGACGATCACCTCCTTTCTTGTCAGAAGCAGCCACAGTAGGTGCAACTGAAGGAGAATCTTTCTTGTGCGAAGGCTGCTTCACAGGTTTACCAGAAGCAACTCCTCCCGATGCTGTGGCTGATTTACTACCATCTATAATACACCATGAAGAAGGGACAAGAATGCAAGTAGAATATTTTAGGAGAGTTCAACAATGAACAAGCGGCTAGCTGACAACAATATATAATCACATTGAAGCATGTTGACTGCCAACATATAATGCCTTAGTCAAAGATCGCATGGTATAAAAGACATGCTAAAATCATATGCAAGATGCAGATGAACATCATGATACCAAAAAAGGCATTATTTTAAATTAGGGTAGTGGAAAAATCCGGCGATTGAATAAAGACCAAACAATCCAAGAACAGAAAAGATAAAGATCTCAAAAGTCTTGCCACAGTTGACCTCTATGCTTTTGATCATGAATTAGTTAAACGGTCTAGGAAAGCAAACCAGTTCAAACAACATTTAATCTATTATCTCTTGATCTCCGGCCATGGGGTTTAAAATTCTTCAGAATGATAAAATTATCTAAATTCAAAACAGCACCTCATGTACCAAGAAGGCAAGAATCCATGCCACTTGGGGCTAGCTCAAGTGGTCGGGTGGGTGAGTGTGTGCACCATTGGTCCGGGGTTTAAGTCCTTGAACCTATACCCTATTCAGATTAAAAAAAAAAAAAAAAAAAAAAAGAAGCAAGAATCCGCAATGATTCCTAAAAAGATGTTGTTGAAGAGATTACAGATAATACTCAACCGAGGAAATACAAAGTCACATATGCAGAAACATTGTGTAGTTTTATCCTGGCTGATTATAAAACGTATGGTGATAACTTGAGCACAGCACAGCAGCAGTGATCCGGATGAAAAGACTAAAAGAGTAATAATGAAGACAGTAGTTAAACCTTTTGTAGCAGCTTTTGCAGCACGTTGCGCCTCCTGTAATGCACGTCTTTCAGCTTTTGTCGTTTTAGATTTTAAGGGTTTTGAGGTAGGCTGGAGCTCATTTTGCACTTCAGTGACCACCCCCTCACTCTTATCTGCAACAACTTTATAACATAATCATGAGAAGCAAAGCAGCATAGATATCACCAACGGACAATAGAGTCCCCCCACATTTATTAGCAACTCGCATCCATGATCCATTTAACAAACCAGGTAACATAACACAAGAACGGCCACAACGCGATTTACCTACATAACACGATTCATTCATTCTGAAACCTACTCACAATTTAATTTGAAATGAATCAAACAAAAACCCAAAAGAAGAAAATTCTCAAGAGCAAGTTTTTCATAGTTGTTTCACTCTCCAAAAGGATACAATAGTTCCATCCCACTACTTGGTCTTTTGTTCAAGTTAAAATTCTAGCAAGCCATAATTATTTGCATTACAATTCAATAATCATATAGTTATGCTCTAAAACATAGAAATTCCATTAATCAAGTGCTCTAATCATATCGTTTTATCATTCAAATGAAGTATAAACCAAAAGATAATGCGGCAATTTAGCAAATAAATACCAGGTCGAGGCAGCGCAAGAGGCTTTTTCATCTCTGAATTCACAGCCAAATCCCTCCCTTTCGCCGCCAACTTCTCCGGTACCTTCCCCGTCGTCGATTCCAACCCGACACCCGGAAAGCTCGAAGCGATCTTACCGGGCGAGCTCCGGCGGTAAAAACCGGGCGAAGACTCCTCGGAGAATTCCAACTCTCCGTCCCCAGCCGTACTCGAAGGCGACGCCGCGGGCGAGGTCCCAAGAAGAGAGTCGGACGGGTTGTAGCTCCCAACCGGCACAAGGTCCCCGGCGACCTGCCTCCGGTACGCAGAATCCGGAACCGGTACGGCGGCCGTACGGGAGGATACGTCGGACAGGTGACGTGCGGGAGGGATCATGACCGGAGATAGCGAATTGGCGGCCGGAGAATCTGAACCGCCGGCGGGTGGACCGGACTGGGTTCGGCCGGGTGGAAGGGGCTGAGTCGGGTGAGGGTTTGGGGTGAAGAAGCCGACGCGGCGGACCTTGGGGTCGCTGACGGTTCGGGAGGCACGACGCGCGTCCATGGAGCGTGATTGTCAGTCGATAGGATTTGTTGAGAGTATATAAGAAGGTTTGGGATTGGATTCCACCATGGATGAATGGCTTAGGGTTTTCAGTGGAATTGGGATTCCATGACGGGCATTGATTCAGATAGTGATAGTTGCTGAGATGATGAGAGAGACAACCGAGTCGAGATGAACCCAAAAGCTATATACCTATGCTACGTGTATGTCTGAAAGCCATAAACGACACCGTAATGTATGTCGTCCAGCATGACTGACTAACTTAATTGGGAAAAAAGTCAAAAGAAGGAAAAAAAAAAAAACCAATTAAATTGGAAAATTGGTCATACAAAAAACAAAATAAATTAGATTGGAAAAATTAGGTCATATGCGCGCTATGTTTCTCAGAAATTATGGTACTGAGGCCTGGCAATTTATGTACTCATGTTATGTTTGAATTTACACAATTATAACATCATATGATAATACCCATCCTGAACATGAAACGAAATATTACACGTGTAATGGGAAACAACATGTATAATCTGTTTAATAAATGTGTTACGAATCTGATTATGACTCATTTGACACAATTACTCAATATTAATATGATCGTTGGTATTTAACACGACTATGTATTAATTAATTAAAGTAAATACGTGTAAATATGTAGAGTATAAATCAAAATTATATTTAAAATATAAAAATATTAATAAATGTGTTATATATATGTCGTGTCATATTGACATAAAAGTGACCAATTTAATTAAACATATAGGTTGATTTGAAATCCACAGGTTCATTCTTTGTGTGATACGTGTCAACATCAAATCGATATAAAAATTAAATGAGTCACCCCATTTTTTGTATCATTTTTAAGTTATATTATTGTGTTATGTAAAAAATTATCTCCCCTAATAACACATGGCATTTTCTATACATTTTTTAAAAGAAAATTTGATTCTATATGGTAAAATTTCAAATAAAAAAAATTTCGGATTTTGAACTTTTTTCTTGAAAAATCTAGGATTTAGAGAAATACTACTTCTAGGATTTTGAACTTTTTTTCTTGAAGTAATATTTAGAGAAATACTACTTCCTACCCATTAATCAGACGAGGCACTTGAGGTAACCTATAGAGTTACTTAAGATAATCCAACTATTTACTTCATATAACTTGATTGGTTACTTAGACTATCTTTAAAAAGAACCAATTATGAAGAAAAATGATATTTTTCTAAATATTTTTTTGAAAAATAGTATTTTAAATAAACTTTTAAAAAATCAAATTTTTTTCAGAGAAATTTACACCCAATAACCGTTTTTATGCCTTTGATTTCAAAAACTCTCATTTTTATTTTTATTTCAAAAATACCAATTTTCAGGTTTACATTTCATGTGTAAATATGTGTTATACATTTACAATGTAAATATATATGGTATACTCACAGATCTTTATTGGAGCAAACTGGCACCATACTTATAAAAATTAGGATAAAAAAAATACCATATTTATGAAAATGGGGTAAACTTACACTACATTTGCTCCCCCTCCCCTAAAAAAAAAGGCACATGAACTAAATTTCAAATGTAAGAGGTAAATGACTACGCTTAACAAAAGTTAGTGGGTGTAGAATACTTGGTCCTTGAATAATATTATTTTTATGAAAGTATCTGTACATGTAGATGTCTCGTAAGGCAAAAATTAGAAAATTATATTTTAAAAATAAGGAATTGAGATGTTATCCTTTCCGTAATAGATGTTTACTCTAGTTTAACTTGAAATTTAAAATAAATAAGAAATGAGCCTTTTAAAATTCTTATTCCATTCAATTCTACTCCTTGAAAAAAACAAGAGCTTGTGGATTTTATATATTTCTACCATTGGATGCAAAATAGTACCTTTAATAATTCTCGACAAAAAGCTAGTATATTATATGTAACCTTAGCATGAAGTTGTCTACTAGATATAAAAATGTTATTTATCCCAAAGAATGATTCTTAGGATATAAGAGAAAATTGCGGCTAAAGTCCCTTTTCTTAGGGAGAATTTATAATTAAATACCAAATCTTTTTTTTTTTTTTGGACTGCAAAAGTCCCTTCCATCCAACTTTTTTGGCAACTGTCTATTTTTTCCATTAGATACCACCTCATGAGGCACATATCACGCTTTGAGGTTATTCGCATATATCAGAAAACATAATAAAAGAAATAAATATTTGGAAAATTAAAATAAATAAATAAATCATATAAATTAAAAAAAGAAGAAGAAATAAGTAAAGCTAAAAACCTAAAAAGTCGTCTTCGTCTCCTCTCTCTCTCTCTCTCTCTCTCTTGACTCCTAAAAAAACTCTGCCAAAAAAGCCCTAAATTGTGTGTGTAAAGATTGGGAAAATTTGGATCCATTGAGGTAATTTTTTAGGAGTGGAATTTTACAAGTACAGACTACCAAATCCGATAGTGATGAGGACCTCAATGACTAACAAAAACGTAGGAAGGAGGTTCAAGTTATGCATGAAGCTTTGGATGAGTAATTTTAGAATATTCCATGTTTTTTTTTTTAAAATTAGAAATAAATGTAATCAAGTGAATTGTCTTTCAAGCTCATGGTGGTTGTGGGTTTTTCTATCGAGTTGATCCTAAAATATGCGAGAGGACAAAAAGAGTGTTCCCAGAGCTACTATGGAGAATAAGTGACTTAAAAGTAGAGCATTGTTCATATGATGAAGGTGATAGATAGAGTTACAATACTGCTTGTGGTAGTTCATGGATGAGAGGAGAACTTTTATGTGTTGCTGAAAGTATTCCTAAATATAATCAAGAAGTTAAAAGTAAATATATGGGAAAGATTGGGGAAAATTGTACTGTTTTTTTCACTTGTAATTGCCATTGTTATCTAGTTAGCTTGAGGTGTTGATGTACTAATTTAGTTTGTTAGTTAATGTAAATCAAATGTATACAGCAGTTTGTTGACTTTATTACAAAATTGATTTGCAGTAGTTAATGGCATATTAATGTACTGGTTATTTTGTCATTGCAAGACTAATATTCTATTTTATTTTGTTATAAGCTGAGTTGTTTGTTAATACCCTTATGGTTGTAATATTCTATTTTATTTTATTATAAGCTGAGTTGTATGTTAATACCCTTATGGTTGAACTTTGAATATGATCAAGAGAGTATGACACAATATAAGGAATGACATATTAACTGGGATCACAAATAGTAAACTGCCAAACTGATATATATAACTAGAATGACCATTTATATTGATTTCCTATATCAAAATAATTACATAATGAAAGTATATTATAAGAAGCCATAATAAGCATAAAGTTTTACCCATCACTGCCAAAAGCTATCTATGTGCATCTCAAAGGCACAAAAGCTACCACTAAAAACCATGTGAATCTCAAATAGGGACAAAAGATACTACTAAATGCCATTATGTGCATCTCAAAAAACTAATGCATATCATAATAATATATCATCAATATATTTCATAAATTGCTCAATATTAGTCTTCAAATATAAATGGCCATTCTGAATAGCTTTCACTTCAGTTCATGTTTGGTTGTATTGTTGTACTAGACTGTACAGTAGCAGTATGTCTAGCATTCTACTTTGTAGTCTTACCCTTCTCTTTATAGTTTCCTGTGTAGGATTTTCTTTAGGTGGACAACCATTCCTCTTTTGAACAGGAACCTGCAAAAATTTAACATTTAGTTAGCTTAATAGCTTGAATAGTTAATCATAAACCTTAAACTAATATGATAAATTTTTACCTCTGCAAATATCTCATTTTTATATGTTGACCTAAAATTCACTCTTTGTTTGCAATTGCTGTAATGGGTTACTTGGCTTGTTTTCTTAAGTTCGGTTGCACCAGCAGGTAGTTCTTCTAACTCTCTTTTCCTTGATATTTTTTGTTTTGCCATGTTAAGATTATGTCCAAAAAGTATTTATTATTTATGGATATTTATTGAATATTTTTTATCTTTAATAAAGGATATTTTATGTATAGTAGTTGTGATAATGCATTGATTATTGATACAATAGTAAATGTCAAAAAGTTCTATGATTTATTCATTAGAGAAATATTTTAATAAAATTATTTATTAAAGTTAAGACATATTTTCTCTAACTAAACCAAATAAGTTTGTTCACAATAAATAAGAGGAGCTGGATACTTCTTTTGGACCGTGTTGCAAGACTTTGTACACTTATAGTGTGTCTTAATCTATATTGGTATGACCACGTACAAAAAATCTTGGTATATAAACATTGAATATGGACCATATAAAATATGTTCATGTAATAAATATCGTTGATAAAAACATATTCTCACAAACTAGATGATTAATACATGTCTTTCTTAATCTTAAAATAAGTGATGAACCCGTATTTATAACTTGTATTATTTGAGATGTTAAAATGTACATATCAAGAAATTGACGATCTAGACATTGATATTTTGATAATGCATTATTATGGGCATTAGAAATATATGCTTATAGATATGGAATCCACAACTCTATTATAGAGAAGTGAATACTGCCTTAAGGAGCTATAGTAGCTTAGATGATTTAAACCTTAGCTAAGTAATTAATAAAATTAGATATTTTATTAATTAAAGACTTTCTGTAAGTCTATTTATCTATTTGATATAGTCTTGTATCAAGGAATTGTAAGATATAATTGAAGGAGCAAAACGGTAATTATACTTAGTTCCAATTATCAGTATTCATGTGGAGATACACATGCACATATTAATTATCTAATGGACATAATTTTAATTATAAAGTATCTTATGATATTTATTTAATTCAAAAGTGCAGTTTGGACCTTTAGTGGAATAAGTTCATAACTAATAGTACAAGCCACTTGTATTAAGAGTTAATTATAACTGAGCATTTGTCTATTAGAGCTTGAATTAAATATATCTATTTGAGTCCCCAACCTACACCAACATTTTGGGTTGCATGAGATCAATTGGGCTCAAATAATTTTCTGGAAAATTACACAAAATAGGAGAAAAAGCCAGACAATTTTTGGCTAGCCTATGGCCTCTAGGGCTAGCCGAAAATTCTCTTAAGCCAGGAGTCTATAAAAAACTCCTCCCCCCTTGTTGTATGTGGATTCAGTTTTGACTGAAACATTAGCTTGGTTGTTACACAGTAAACTGAGATAAAAGTAAGAGAGAGAAATTCTTAGAGCTATCATTGGAGGCTATTGGAGTTCTTAGATTCTTACTTGAAGGTTGATCAAGATCGATGTACTTACACAGCTCTGCAGTTATAAGCTTGGTGCATAGGAAGGAAGATCCACTGGCTAAGGTACACAATCTTTTGTATGTATTTAGACCATAACAAAGATCCTAAAAGGTTTTATGAAAAACTATAATCCAGAAAATTTTTTGTTTTCCATGCTTTTGCTCAACTTTAATTTTGTCACTTTTTCGTAAATAATTACCATCATGCTAAGTAAATTATGTCCAGTAAGTGGAGATATTGGATTAAGCCCTTTTTAAGACTATTTAACTAGGCTGGGTATTGGTTCAGTCACGCTTGTATAAGTATGGACAGAGTCTATAATGTTCAGTCCCATACTCCAAATACTAGCAGTGACATACTCATAAGAGATTCCTATAAGTTAGAACCTCCTACAAATGCACAGTTTGGTATCTAAGTTTACTATAGAAACCTCATTGTTATCATAGGTAACCTGGAACTTTGTTGCTGCCCTGATTGTTATACATTTCTTCCCAATTGCTTTGTTATCTTCAATAATCTTCAAACGTCTTTTTCCAAACATGTTGCTTCCATTTCTCAACACTTTTTTTTCCCCGCAAAATCTACATATTAACCAGTATCTTATTTTCTCCAACAAAGTCATAATGGCTTTATACTTGGCATCTAAGACAACTTAATTAAAACTCTCACAAAGATTGTTCATCGGTATATCACATTTGATACCTTCAGAAAAAGCTGACCTTGTCCACTCACTAGCTTTCTTTCCATTGAGCCATACATGAGCTTGGTTATCAACTGCCTTTAACTCATTCATTTTTCTTATCCATTCTTCATTTGTTGTTACTCTGGCAATTGCCCATAACATTTTCTTTAATAGTAAACTAGGGTGTTGTTTCTCAAAGTTACCATATAAATGCCTAATACATAGTCTGGTTCAGCACCTCCGAAATGGGTATTCAAAGCTGCTTCAAGCCTATTCGGTCTATCATTAATGATTGTGTATACCTTGCTGGATTACCTGTCTCTAAGTCCTCCATTAGTAATAAGAGAAACTATTTTCATGTATTTGTATTCTCCTTCTCCATTATTGCATATGCAATAGTGAATATGAAATTATCTCTATCAATGCTCGCTACTGCCAACAATATTTCTTTGTAATATTCCTTTAAAAAACAACCATCTAGGCCAATTAAGGGCATCCTAATTTGAACTCTTCCTTACATACCTTCAAACATATATAAACCCTCTTAAATATCCTTTTCTCATTCAGTATATTTATCTTTAGAAGGGTCATGCTACCAAGATTTGTAGCTAAGACTTGTTTGGAGTATTCCTTGAGAATGGCATATTACTCCCTAACATACCCTTCTAACATAGTAATTATTTTTCTCCTAGCCCTATAAAATACCTTGGTGGATACGTCTGAGAATTTAGTGGATGTAGTTATGTTGCTGAAAGTCTTATAAGACATAGTAGAATTCACTCTAAACTTCTGCAGGAAATACTTGGTCAACCATATACTATCCACGTGCTTGCTATTGAAAATGAACCCATAATCATAATCATCATGTAAAGTATTTACTATACATGATATGTTGTCAACCCTATTGATATATGCATACATCCTTCAAGGGCAACCAATAGCTTTACATTTAATTCTTATTCTCTCTGAGGTATAGTATGCAAATGCATACTCTCTGTCTATTGAAATAAAGTACTCGTTGATAGTTATTCTAATGAGCTCCACTATTGCAAACTCTATTCCCAAAGTGAATTTAAAATTATCAAAATTCATATTAGGATTAAATTGCTTGCTCCTCTTGATTGTCCCATTATCATCATCTTCACTCAAGCTCTAGAGATCTTCCTCAGATTCAATCCCACCCTCACTACTAATATCTTCTTGAAATAACTGAGTAACTGATCCCCACCAAGTACTTGGATTAGTTTGTTAATCTATATTTCTTTCCACTTCATCATCCTGGGCATATTCCTCCTCCACAAACTCAAAATCTTCACCTCTAGTTGCAGGTTGATCTTCTTAGTTCTGATTTTCTTTATTTTCTGAAGCTTCCATTTAAGTAGGTTCATCTTTTAGAGCTTCTGTTTTTGCAAGTTTATCTTCTTAAGCTTCCATCTTGACAAGTTTATTTTCTAGTTGTAGTGGGACCTCTTGTTCATATGTTGGGTTCTCTACTACAAGGTTACAATCTGGTTGTGGTGGGACCTTTGGTACTTCTGTTGGGTTCTATGGTCCAGGGTCATTTTCTAGTTGTAAGGAAGAACTATGAGGTTTATATATTGGATTCTCTAGTGCAATGTCATTTTATGGTTAGCGAGAAGAGCTATGAGTTTCATGTGTTGGGTTTTCTGTTGCAAGGTCATTTTTTAGATGTGGGGAAGAGCTATAGGGTTCAGGTCTTGGGTAGTTTGGTGGAGGGGATTGATTATCTAGTTCAGTTGTTGGGTTCTCTACTCGTGGGGTATTCTCTAGTTATATATCAAACTATGCACTCAAAAACAGTATATGACTACTGACTTTGGGCTTGTGATGCCTCAACAAGGACATTCAATATAACCACTTTCATTTCCTGAATGTCTGCATTCTCAGGTAGTTCTTATATGATGCGTCTCTTTAAGGGTTTAGGTCTTAGATCATATTTAATGGTATCACTTTCCTCTCCCTATTCTAATTCTGTTACCCTGTATGGCAGTACCAAATACACTTCTGCCTTCCTATACTTATGCTTAACTAAGTCTTTAATCGTTTCTATAACTTCCTTTTCACTGATTAACATTTTTCCAAGCTTTAAAGGTAACCCTTTCAGTATGAAAAAGAAAACCCAAATTGCATCTTGTACTGCAAATACAAAGCCATTTTCTCCAAATTAAATTTGTTGAAGTATTCCATATTACATTCATTAAATTATGCAATATGCCCTCTTTCATACTTTTTATTCCAAAATGGTGTGAAGAATTCTCTACCATGATGTAGTTTCACTGTAAATAACTCTGAATTCTTATCTGTCAGTTTAAAAGTAATAAATGTCAAGTACTCTCCATGCACTAAAGAATAAATTAAACAAATTAAATCCATCGTGAACAAGTTGCCAAATATTGTAAACAAATAAAAAAAATTCCATAAATATAGGTCAATGACTGATTCAAATTAATGAAGTCTTTTCCTAAGTGCAGGAGTGTCAAAGTAATAAATTACTCGGTAAGATCGAGGTCGATCCACAAGAAGGTTAGTGAATAATACAAGACCATAACACATATATTACAGGAATAAAGATGATGGAAGAAAGTATGTTATAGGATGATTATGATAATATGAAACAAAGTGACAAAAATATAACGATATAAAGTTGCAAAATTAAACAATTTCTAAGATTAGGGGATCCACTCTTGGGTACATCAAATAAGTATAACCTAAACTCTTTTATCACTCAATTAGAATCCACACACAACGGAGGCTCTAATCGGAAGATTAATCATTAAAGGTCCATTATTAGTTATTTATGTGATTAGATTAGTTTTCTTAATTACCTTCTTTGATAACGCCAACACTTGCAAATGTGGTCAAGCATTCATGGTACTACCTTATGTCCACAACAATCAAAATTCCTTCCTAGCACAACCGGTTCAAAAGGAATTAAGTATTTATTGTGCCAAAGGTTGACTACAATGAATCAAGACCCACTACTAAACAAGGAGGGTATTAAGATTGATTAAAAAAATTAAGTAGCACATATATAAAAATAATTAAAGGATATAAACAATGAAGTCTATCTAGAGTTTAGATTATACCTATCTTTCCCCCAAGATATTCACCTTTTTACCTTAGCAACATGCAAGATTAAGTAAACATGATGAAGAAGAACAATAAGTATGAATACAATATGAACATAAATTTAAACACAAAAATCTTATTGAAGACAAAGCAAGATTACAATAACATAAATAACAAGAGGAGAATGAAAGAGAGTGATCTTGTTCTCAAACCAAGATGCCTCCTAAGCTTAGCTTAAGTATCTATTTATAGAAAAACTTGGAGATACAAAATTAAAATTTGTAGGCTATAGATAAGAGCAAGTTGGCAACTTGTTTTGGCAGATTCAGTCCCTCCCAAAAATACGTCTTAAAATCCACAAATTTGGACGAAAAATATCTTGATCAAAGAAGAGAACCTAAAGCCTTATCTCTTAGAAGTCGTATGCCATCAGAATTGTATCAATTGGATATGTATTTCTTGACTAAAAGCAAAAATGGTGAAGATAGGTTTTGCGGAGTCAAAATTGGTTGCTGACCTTATCATCTGGAAAAATCCAATATTTTCACCCTGATTTCGGCTTCTTTTGAATTTTCTCAAAGAACATCTAGATCTTTTTGTGTACGTATCCATAGCATCAAGAATCACTCTATTTGAGATTATAATGAGGCCAGAATGGGCTAAATATTAAAGGGTATCGGGCTAAACATGAATGCAGTCCAATTTATAATATTGTCCATTTGAGACCTATTTAGAAATAATCTGGACAGATCTTGTGAATTGAATTTAGTTGGTCATTGAGTTAAAATTCATATGTTCAAGAATTGGATCAATATCCCATGTGGTTTAGAATCTGTGCCCATTATACGAAACCTGCACAGAAACGAATATTTAGCACAAATTAGGAGTAACTCTTGCTTTTATGCCTATATCTACAAAAGTACTTTAAATTAGAGAATTTAATGAAACTCTAAGTATATAATGATGATATAATCTCATAATAAATATACACAATTAGACGTTTATCAGTCAACCACTACATTAGCAATAAACTTTGTCTAGGTTCTCATTGTCCCACCAAATAGAAGATGTTGATCCCATAATAGTAAAGACGAAATAGTGGTCCCCAAAAGATAGCAAAAGTGAGTCCAAGTAGATGGGTTCCAAACCCAAAAACACATTTATAAATAAATAATAAAAATCTAAAACCCCTTCAGAAACAAACATACAAAAACTATTCACAAAAATCCCAAATCCGCGTGACCCTCACACCCTAAACATTTGCCTAGGCACGGCCTATTGAGGGGCTAGACACGGCCCATAGGCCCAGCCCATATTTTATGCGGGCCTAAGTGGGCCGTGCCTAAGTAGGCTGTGTCTATGTGGGCCGAATATGGGCCACAACGTGAGCTTAATGTCGTTGTTATTCTATGCTTTAAAATATTAAATATGGGCCTAAAACTCATTCATATTCTTATAAGATTTGAATAAATTGAAAATAAACAAAAATTAGTAAATAAATAACATTAAAAGCATATAAATGAAAATATTTAATTAAGATTTTTTAAAATTTTAATTAAGAAATATATTTAAAATTAGATAAAAAAGGACTAAATGTAGGTCTAATGTAAGCCGATAGAAATGTGGGATGTACTGTGCTGGATTTGTGGGCCTATGATTAAGGTCCAGCTCGGCTCCTACTATATGTAACGGGCCGGTCCAAGCCCACATGAGCCGGGCTGGTACTGTGCCTTTTCTTCAGAATATGGGCCGGCCCACAAAGCCCCGCCTACATTGACATCTCTAGTAGAAACCATATCATTAATATATTATAGCTGTCAGTAATTAATCACTAACACGTGGATGACATTTTTATCTCAATCACGATGAAAAACTTGTTTGGCATTGGATATGTTCTTATATTGTCATTTGTATCTAAACGTGTTGATGGATGACACGAGACATTACATGATCCGTGTGCAAGAAATTCTTTTGTCCTTTTGGGATTTAGACTCGGATGATTTCATATTTTCTTCCTCTTTAGGCTTTAGGACCTGGAATCCACAATCGTATTATCTTTATGGAGATATTTGTGGCATAGATATTTACACTTAGGGGCTGTCTTAATAAAGCCTTTATTATGATGACCCCATGAATTTGTATAAAAGTTCGTTATGGACCACTAAGAAAAATGACCCATTGCTTCCGAGTCCTCGGTGACTAGCAAATATCTTACTTGTTTCCATCCAATTTGCTGAAGCATTCTTCACTGGAATTATTTCTCAGTTTGTGTATCAATTTTTTTTTCGTTCCTTAACGACAAAATGTTAAAGAGCACTACCTAACACCACATATGTGACAAAATTACAAGTAGCACTAACTTTGCTCTGGAACCCGTTTTGTCATACTCCAAACAATTTTGGGTATGAATTTTCCAACATTTCAGAAAAATGCAACAATCTTTTTTCTTTTTCTTTTTTTTTTTTTTTCTTTTGGCAATGGAATTAACTTGCTTTGTCTTAAAGAGTCCCACCACTACTTGGTGATGAGCTAAACCAAGTGATGAGACACATTCTAGACAGAGTCCAAAAACACTTGATAAGATTATAGATAAATGTCAACATGTGACAGTGAAACCACAGAGAATTTCCAGGGTCTGAAATTCTGAGGTCATGTCCCAACATTTGATTCTGGTTTAAACTTTTTGTTTTCTGATCAAGTGAGTCCTACATGATAGTTAAAGTAAGCTTCCTTGTAATAGCTTCGTTTGCAGCCTATGCAGTTTCACACTTAAACGGCACCAACTCCAAAAGAGAAGAAAGCCCTTTACTCAATCCTCTAGGTGCTTTTTAACGAACCTCTCTCTGGATTTTCTTTTCTTTCTTTTTATGTTTTCCTGGAAAATAATAAAAGTAGGGAGTTTGGTTTAGTTTTTTGCTTTACGTGAAACGGCTTACAATTTAGAGAGGCTTTTTATTTTTTATTTTTATTTTTTATTTAAATGCATCTTGAGATTTCTTATGTGTTATTTATTTGGGGTGGCTTGAACTATAGATGGTACTCTTATGGAGTCAGAGAAAGTCGAAGAGGAGGAAGAGGAGCCTGCAGATTCTAATATTCCAGTACTCTCTCTCTCTCTCTCTCTATATATATATATATATATTTTTACATGTCTGGTATATATCTGAGCTCATCATAAATTTTAATTACTACAGGATGAAGATAAGGAGGCTAAGATGAAGAGCTGTAAAATGTTGAACAATGGAACAGAAGCAGAGATTTTAAGTGCTTTAACAAGGGAATTTGAGCAAAGGAAAGTGACCCTTGAATGGAAACTGCTTCAATTATATGATTTGAAAGAGAAGAAAGCATACAAAGCGAAGTTACAAAGGCGGCTAGAGGAAAAGTCAGCAGAGTTTGACATGCTTAATGCCACCACTGCTTCTCTGCAGGCTGAGAAAATGAACCTAAAAGAAGAAATCAAACAGGGTTTTTTGGTGAAGAAACAGCTGGAGAAGGCGAAGAAAGTGATAGCCGAAATGCAGAAAAAGATCGACGTCGATGCAAGGCGTATTAGGGGACAGGTTATGATGATTGAAGAACGAGTTTTTGGATTTCAAGAAGACGACACCTCTGAAAGATATGCCTTGATTGAACAGAAGCTCAAAGCTGGTAAAGATGTTGAGTTAGAAGTTGTTAAGATGAAGAGGATAAACAAAGAGCTGGAGTTAGAAAAGAGGGAGTTGGCAGTTAAGTTGGTTTCTACTCAAGGTAAAATAGCTTCACGTTCCCACATGACTGAGGTAAATTTACATTTTCAATTGATACTATTTACTAGCTATGCAATTATGATATGTCCCTTCTTTCATTACAAATTTAGAAATTTCATTACATGGGTTATGATTTAGAGTACAATAGATTTTACTGAGTGCATGGTATGTTTCTCATACTCCATTCAAAATGGTACTTAACAACAATCTCAACATGTGTTAACAGAATTGCTCTGTTTTCTCTAAAATGAAATACATTTCTTTAGTACTCCTGAGTATCAACCCTTTATATCAAATCAAATTTACTGAAAACTACATGATTATTCAGATTCCTACATAACTACTTCATTCAACAAAACCTTCTATTACAGAGTAGAGTCATGTCCGAGATTGGAGATGAAATAAGTACTTTGAGAAGTGGCAATGAAGAATTATCAAGACAAATAGAAAAATTGCAGATAGACAGGTTCGACATGGTGGAGGAACTCGTTTACCAGCGGTGGCTCCATAGTTGCTTGAGATTTGAGATCCAAAGCAATGATAAGCCACATAGAGAAACCTCCAAAAATAATCTCAGCAAGAATCCATTCATGAATTCTGATGACAAAACCAAGCCTTCAATTTCATATCATAGCTCAAACAGCAATGTTTCATCGAACAGTACTTCCTCAACTGATAGTGACCAAGTTGAGAGCATTACCTTTGGAAGCTCTTCAAGCAGCCAATACAGTACTAGGACGAGTTTCGGTCTAATGCAAAAATTCAAGAACTGGGGAAGAAGAAGCAAAGATGACTCAAGTTTTGCTTCATCAGCCGAAAAAAGGAGGAACTCCATGAAGAGAACTGGCCTAATTCGAAGATTTTCGACATCAATGGTTCCTGAGAACTCATCAATGAGAAGAAACAAAGGAGAGAGTACACTCAACAATCCATTCAGGGAGAAAAAAGAGCAGGAGTTTACTGCATCCTCCGAGAAGCCGAGTTATCCGCGAGTTAGGAGAGTTTCATTTAGTGATTTGGTTAAGAAAGATGATATGGAAAGTTCAGATATTGGAAGGGAATTGAATCAAAAGACAGATGATGAGAGCTCTAGCAACAACTTAAGTACAGATTTTGAGAGTAAGGGAAACTCAGAGGAGGAAAACTCAGAAATGAGCCTTGTTAATGCTGAAGATTCAAGTGACACAAGCCCAGAAAAAGCTAGCTCAAAGGAGGAGAGTTTTGATCTGCTTCATGTGGAAAACAAGGTTGAGAACCATATGATGAGTCTCTTTGCTGCAATATTATTGTTCTTGCTTTTCATTTTTCTTGCTTATTGCCTGCAGTATAAAAGATAAGACTTTGCAAAGCTTTAATTGTTAGATTATGTTAAAGTATGTGATGGCAGTAGTAATAAGGACAAGTGTGTCCATTGGTAATTATACGAGTTAGATACAGATAAAAAAAAAAATAATAATAATAGCTAATACAGATACACGGTTTTAAAAGGTTCAATAAATTGATATCTTTGTAAATTTAGTAAACTGAACTTAGATGTTTGATATGTTGATAATTCTCAGAATAAGACAAGTCAGTTACTACCTTCATCTTTTTCTTGTCTCTGATGTATAAATTATTCCCACATTTTGTTTGTGCTATAGTTCTTTTGTTTTATATATCAGTACATTTCTTTGGTTTGGTAATATAAGACAACGAAGTGCAACTTCAGACCAAGATCAAATACTGGCAGGCATGTTGCACTTTGTTCTATATATCTGTATGTCTAAAATACGACGTGATGTTTTATCTTGCCGACAGTTCGTCAGAATTTTTGTTAATATGACATGTTGTCAGACATCGGTTCCTTAGAGCACGACAAGTCGATTGTATAACAATAATACTACAGCACATTTATAACGACATGCCTTTTTCAAGTCTACAACGCCAAACCTAGCATTGATATGTTGTTTTAAGACCATATTGAATTCAACAAAAAAGGAAAAAAAAAACCCTTCCAAAATTAATGCAAATATTCTTATGTTATATATATATATTTTTTTTTGAAAAAGTGGGGCTTAACTAATGACCACCACTTACTACAAATTAAAAGAAAATGACACACACACACTACCAAGGTTTGAACCCCTGATCCCCCCAAACACACACACACAACCCTCAAACCTTGGACCAACTGAATTCTTATGTTATATTTGACACACAACGTAGCAAAAACGTAAATTTGATACCAAATTTGAATTGTTATTCCAATGCACAATGCTATTTAGAATACGATTTTCAATCTTTTTTTTCTAAATTATAAAATGAATTAATTTTGTAATTGGTTGAGTATTAAAAAATTGTTTAATTAAGTATTAAAAAGTGTATAAATAACTGATGGAACATTAGAAAATGCAAATTTAATATTTTAAATTATAACATGACATTATATTTGATGTATATTTGACACAAGTAGAACTCATGTTAAATTTGACATAACAAAGAGCATTATTTTGGAAGAACAACTTTGTCTTATATGCTAAATTATAAATTAGCTCAATGAAATATATAACATTAGATTGGAAAACCTTTAAGACTTAAGTACGTGGATTATTTTCATTTTTGGTTCCTTAACTATAGATCAGTCCCAATTTAGCCCATAACCTTTGAACATCGAATTCCCCTCTTCTTTGTAAAGGACAAACATACTTAAAAAAACAACGGAAAATTTTAGGCTATGTTTGGTAGGAGGCAAAGAGACTAGGAATGATAGAGAGTTTAGGAAGGAAGAAGAATATGAAAGAGGAAGAGGAGAGTAATAATTCATTGAATTGTTTAGTAGAAAAGATGTAGAGTAAGAATGATGAATAATATTTATTTATAAAATTACTACATTATTTATTTATCTTTTTAAAATTAATTTACTTGATAGATAAATTTGTCAATTCATTTTTTTTTTTTTTTCAGTTTTCTCCAATCCTTCTAATTCGGGAGAGTGAGTTTTGGTGGGCTCAAAGGGAGAGAGTCAACTTCTCCTCTCCCTCTTACCAAACACAGAATTGTAGCTCTTCTTTCACTCCTCTTCCTCCACCTCTCTCCATCCCTTTAAAAATCTCCTCTACCAAACATAGCCTTAGAGAAGACGTGTCCTCAAAATTTTGAAACGACACATCGTTTCAACTAAACACCAACAAACATCACATTGTAATAATCAACACCGAGCTAAGCATGAAAATGAAAAGTATAGTCGTATATATATGGACATATGTTAGCAAACTAAATCACAAAACGCCACGTGGTTTAATTTCCAACGACTCAAAAAGTTCGGACAACGACATTTGCTTTTCTAATTAAACGACAGCATACATTTGCGAACGACATGTCCTCTTATCACTAAACGACATCAAGCTTTAAAAGAAACGACCAAGCGATCTCTCTCTCTAAAACAACAAGAATCTCTCATCATCCGCATGAAAACCCGATCCAACGGCCAGAAAACACTCCTGCACCAAAACCCAAATTACAACGAAGTACACACCACGAAATAAAATCTTGGGTAGTCCAAGTCCCACCCAGCTCCAGCAGAACAAGTCAAGTCGCCTCCTCCATAAAACTCTCCTTTTCTTTCCTCCACGTGTTTCTCTGCATGTCATCCCAGACTCCATCCCCTCTCCACGTACCTATCTCCTCCTTCAAGCCCCACAACAAACACAACTCAGTCCATCTCTAACCCTAGACTAAACCCCATCTCTCTCTCTCTCTAGTCTCTCTCTCTATACACCATGGCCGACCGCCAAAACCAGACCCGACCCAACAGCACCACCACAGCCTCCTCCTTCCTACGTAGACTCCACGAGCACGCGCCCCACTCCACCCAGCTCATGGGGTTCCTCACCCTCATAGTCTCCGGCGCCATTCTCCTCCTCCTCACCGGGGCCACCGTCACCGTCACCCTCCTCGGGATCATCTTCTTCTCTCCCTTGATCATCTTATCGAGCCCCATATGGGTCCCTATTGGGGGCTTCCTCTTCGTTATCACCGCCGGCTTCTTGTCCCTTTGCGGCTTCGGTGTCGCCGCCGCGGCGGTGGCTTCGTGGATTTATAGGTACTATAGGGGACTCCACCCGCTCGGTTCGGACCGGGTCGACTACGCGCGAAGCCGGATATATGATACCGCTAGCCATGTCAAGGATTATGCCAGAGAGTATGGCGGGTATTTGCAGACTAGGGCCAAGGATGCGGCTCCCGGAGCTTAATTAGGCAACCATTGTTGGACTTGGACCGGCCGGCTCGATTTACTAGTATGGGAATTTGTCCAACCGGGTTTTTTTCTTTTTTTTTTTTTTGAATGTCCATATCTTGTTATTCCTGTGTTTGTTTCTAAGGAAGTATTTTTTTGTGTTTTTTTATGCCTTAATTAGGGGGAAAAAAAAAAAAACAAAAGAAGGAAAGAAAGAAAAACCATGACCTTTTTGTTTGTCATTGTGAAAGGTGAGTGGTTTGAGAATTTTTTTTTTCCCTCTTTCTTATTCTTTTTTGGGTTTTGTATGGACTTTGAATGAGAAATTTTTAAATGGGTTTGATGGTGGATTGTTTAGGCTTAATTTTAGAGATATAAGCAAGCAGGAAAAAAAAAAAAAAAATTTTGGTTGGATATGTGCTTTTTGCAAAGTGATGGACGTGATGGTAGTTAAACTACTGTACATTATAATACTATTATTGTATATAGGTGACTAAGTAGTCCACGAAATTATGCGATTGTTTTTAAACTTTAAATCAGCCCATGCATGCGATTAATTGTTTAAACTATATGAACTTTTTGTTTTATTGCATTGCATATACAACATCACTCTCCTCATCTTAAGGTCATGCTTGATACACTTTTAATATTTTGTTTATAAAAATTGGAAACAAAAACAAAATTTTGTAAACAAAATCACTTTTAAATTTTTAAAGTAAAAAAACTTGCTTGGTGACGCACCAAATTATTTTTAATTTTTAAAAACACACACACAAACTTGGTAACTATAAAAATAAATTATTAAAATACCATTTTAGAAATTATTTAGAAAAATGCCAACTACAAAATACTATTTTTAAAACTATTTATTAAGAGTATATCATTTTTGAAAGTTTATTTACAAAAATACCACTTAAAAAATTTTATTTAGAAAAATACCATTTTCCGGTTTTACTTTTTATTTAAAAATTTTTGGAACTGAAAATTTTTTCATTTCCATTATTAAAAATTTTGTTTACAATTTTTTAAAACAGAAAATAAAAATAATGTTTTTATAATTTTTAAAGTAGAAAATAAAAATAATATTATCAAGCATGTTTTTCAGAAAATATTGTAAAATTTTTTGTTTATTTAAACAGAAAATAAAAATGTATCTAAGCAGGCCGTAAATAAATGTAATAAATGTGTATCGAAGCAGACCGTAAGGTCATATTTGGATACACTTTTAGTATTTTGTTTATAAAAATTAAAAACAAAATAAAACTTTTGTTTATATTTGTAAATTTTAAAAATAAAAATATTGCTTATTGACACGTTAAATCTTTTTTAATTTTTAAAAATAGAAAACATAAACATGCTTAGTAATAATAACAATTAATTAGCAAAATATTATTTTAAAACGTTTTTCAGAAAATAACATTTTTAAAAATTATTACTACTATGTAAAATACTATTTCTAAATGTTTTGGACAAATATCACTTTTGAAAATTTATTTACAAAATTACCATTTAAAATTTTATTAAGAAAATATCACTTTCTGGTTTTTACTTTTTTGTTTAAAAAAATTTTTTAAGTGAAAAATTCTAAACTCCATTATTTTTAAAATTTTGTTTAAAATGTTTTTAAACAGAAAACAAAAACAATGTTACAAAACATGTTTTCCAGAAAAATAAAATGCACGTGGTTAGAGAACTAAAACACAATTGGATCTATCTAGGCACTGCGATAGCAAGTGAGTAGAATTAATCATTTCACAAAGGTTTTTCTTTTTCTTTTTTTTTTTTATAGTTAGTTTTAGATTTTATAAATGGTTCGAAATTCGAAGTGTGTGTATATATATATATATATATATATATTAGCATTTGGTAAAATTTGTTTTCAGCTAGTTATTCTTTAAATTTGATGAACTGCATTAACAGAATTCAGAGATAAGGTTCTTCTTTTTTTGTACATTTAGAATCATGTGGAAGACTGGAAGTTGCAACATATTACGCTTTAGTGAATAAAAAATTAAAAATTGTTATTTATATCATGAAAATTGATTTTAAAAAAAAAGTATGCAAAAACATTAATCATGAAAATTCATTCAACAAATTTGACAATATTGAAAACATTTGGCATTGGTCATTGACTCATTGTCCTATGGCAGATTAACTTGTTTTAGATATTAATTCTTGGTTTTATGTGCAAAAATTTCCAGAAGTTTCCAATTTGTAAAGCATTTATTTTTTTAAAAAAATAAAATCTTGGAATTTTAATGCATGAATGCAAGTATGTATATATATATATATATATATATATATGACATACTGCATATAGTATCACATATAAGTTTAAATCAGCTCAAACATTATGAGCTTTCAGGATTTCATCAAGACCCAGAGTAACCGGCACTAGTGGGTAAAATAAATACTCTAAACATTACACTCTACATGGACATGTGGGTAGGACCTCTCGGTAGGTTTAATTTACGTGACGTTGTAACATCCTAACTAATTAAAGAACCCCACATACTTTACATCAACTGTGGGTGCAAACCTCCAACTTATAAATGAACTGTTATGCCAAAAATGAGTTCAAGTGTGAACATATGGTATGTTTGTGCAACAGTAACTGTTTACTAATTAAAGAAATAATTAAAGAAATAATGTTTCTCAAAGTTTTATACAACATTCAATTATAATTAAAGAAATAATGGTTGAACCTCTGTTTAAAACAACTGAAAACGATGCCGGAAAGAGGGATGGAGAACGCTGCCAGTGCCTGTGCCGGAAGATACCAGAAANCAGAACTTAACCAATAAAAACTATTATTAATGTTAATTATTTAAGTGGGTGCTAATATTAAACCCCGATACTTAATAACTACAATTTTAAGTTAGAACTATGGGGCTTCAAAATTAGCCCCATTTCCAAATCCTCAGTTAAGCCCTCAATTTGAAAAACTAAATTCCTCGAAGTTTTAAAATTAGAAAACAACCCTACTTTCTCAAAAATTTTGTGATTTGATCAAACTTAAAAATTCAAATTCACAACTTTATTATCTCAATTTTGAGGGTTTTTACAGTTGCACAAAATGTACTCCTAAGGCTCCAATTTTATGGTGGATTTCTTTGAAAATATAGAATTTAAGAGTTTGTGCTCCAATATTTACCTTAAAAGACCGAGACATAACAGATGATGAGAAGCTATATGACCAGGCAGCACAACTTCTGATTCAAAGTCTGAAAGTGAGTTTTTTGTGACTACAAGAATTAGTCACCCCTCAAAAATAAAAATAAAAAATCACTAACAATTGTTGTGTGATTACGATGTCACTATATTATTGTACATATAATTATTGGGAAAAAAAGCGACTAATTTTTTTTTTCTTTAGTCAAAATCAATTTCATAGTAATATATAAATGGTTGTGATTGATTAAAAATACATTAGTGATCACAAGTGTAACAAATATTACCTTAGTAAAAAAAAATACATTTCGTTTAAGAAGTAAGTATTGCAAATTTAATTAGTATATTTATAATTGCTTCTGCTCACAGTAAGTTACATGCTACAGGTCTACAGTAGAGCTACGTAGCACTCCATAAATAGTTTTGGAAAAAACTGGTCCATAATTTTATTTCGTGGAATTAAAGTGTTCGTCACGTTCATATGTGAACTACAACTACCCAAAAGGGTGGATTTCATCTTCCTCACACCACCTTAATTATCATTTCACATTTACAACACCGAACTCTCTAAAGATGACGATGACTAGTACGAGCGCTCGTGTTGGTGTCGATGACGATTCAACGACGGCGACGAGGACTACCAGTAAAGAAACTGACACATCTTTTAGTAAACAATACTTGGGTTTCAATCTTTAATTGATTCATCTCCAACATTCTCAAAGGATAGATTAAATATTGGTTTTGGTTGTGCAATTTCATTTGAATTTCAAATTTATGTATATTATAGATTTTTGTGCATGAGTATATTTATTTTATATTCATATGATATATTTCTTATAAAACCGGTATATTTTGGTTTTTTTTTGTGATAAATTTGACCTTTTTTAAATAGTGTTGGAAAACAGCCATTTTCAAAGAAGATTACAAGAAATACCCCTTTTTTACATCATTTTTGAGAAATGATCGTTTCTTAAACCTATTTCATAAATGTTCATATTTTAGTACGTCAATTTTTTCTTTTATCAATATATCAATTTGTGTATATTAATGTATTAATTCCATATCAATATATTTATTTTATATTAAATTTATTAAGATATAAGTTTTTTTTTTCTTCATAAACTGATATAAATATGCAAAATTTGATTCTTTTTAGTTGTATTTAATAAACTCGGCTATTTTGTAAACTCTTTCTTTTTTTTTTTAAAATTTTTGGGATAAAATTGGCCATTTATTAATAATTTTTGAAAAGAGCATTTATTATCTTGAACATAAAATTCGGCCATTTGACTAAGGAGTTTATTTATATATCAAAATAGGCAGAATTTGAGTAAAATATCCTAGGTATGGTCGTAGGCGGGCCAACCCAAGTCTGCCTAAATACAACTGTAGTGTCAAGTCATCTCTTCCTAATCCAACACTGGAACAAGCCTGTCCTAACACATATGGCTACGTTTACTAATCCGTAATATGAATGAATGGAAAAAAAAAATGAAAGGAAAATAAAATGGATGAGAATAAGAAATAATAAAGAGGCAAGTTATGATTCTTTTTCATGTGTGACTAATTAGGTATATAAACACATGAAAGAGAATCAATTTCCTTTTCCCTTTCCTCTACATTACTGATCGAATAGTAAACATACCCTATACGTATATATTATAAGCTACGTTTTTTATGGTGTAGTCTAGGATAAAATGAAACAACCGGCAACGGTCGGCCAACCCATCTAGATTTGCTATGTTTTTAAATATGAAATACATGTTTTATTTATTTATTTACTAAACCTTAGAGTGGAGTGATTTGAATTTTTCTCTTAAATAGGAGTGATTTTAACCTTAACCTGACTAATATAAATAGAGTGTGATTATCAATCAGGCTAAATTTACGAAGCAAAAAATAATTATTTTTAAAGAGTTACTTTTTAATGATTTTTTTAAATAATTGTTGATAAAAACTAGTAGTACATATATGCTAGTTCAACCAAGTTGGTCTGAGCACTTGTCTTCTGTCGGTTAGTGTTACAAAAGCTATTATTACTAATAATAATAAATTTAGAAATGAAAGTACAACAATATTATATTAATAATATGAATATTGTGGTAATATTAAACAAAAAAAATCACATAAATCATAATTAATTAACTACAACAAGGATAATAACAATAATCATAATTATAAGTGCACAAATTTAGCGTAGCAAAATAAATCAGTATTAATTTACTATGACTAAAATAACTATCACAATAGTAATAATCAAAATAATAAAATATTTTAAAGAAATCAAACCGAGTCTTGTGTTTCACACAATGTTCTTAAAATAGTTATGCCTCCTCACTGGGATGCTTAGAGGAACGCTAACAGTGTCTGCTTTCCAGGATAAAACGGCTCACGAGTAGCAAGATTGCACCAAGTTGCTACTCCTAACGAACTAATATGCAGCCAAACACTATCACCAGAAAAACAAGAGACTCCACGAGAGAGTTTAAACTAGAAGTTCAATACCTCACTCACCACACTAACTAACTTCTAACTACCACAGAGAGAGTATAAGAGAGAAGGAAGAAAGCTGATTATTTTGGTGTGCTGAAATGAAAGGAAGAGCCCTCCTTTTATAGGTTCTCAGGGGGAATTCTACCATAAAACCTATCTATAATGCCAAAAATATTTTATCAGTTTTTCCAAATAAATACGAAACATTTTCGTTGTCATAAAAGGTTTATGACCTTTAAAAATAGCTGTTACACGATGCCCATTCAATTTTTGGAGTTACAAAATAGTTCCAGAATCTTCTTTGGCCTCTAAGATAGGGAAAAAAAATTTCAAGGTGCAAAAAGAGGCCCAATGCGGAGTGAGCTTTTCAGTCCGGTATTCATGCCAGCAGGACGCATGGGCGCACATAAGCGCATGCTGTCTGGTCCGTGATTTGCACCTCTATTGCATGCACACGTAAGAGAGAGCCTCTTAGCTTGTCAAATTACTAACTAAAAGTTAGGCAACTCTATATAAACATATTTTGGTTTGTGTTTTTTTTTCCATGTGGGATTTTAGCAAATTCTTACTCTTTTTCCTTCTTACTTAACTCACTTTGGGTGACACTTTCTCATTCACCCCATTACCATTTTGAGCAAGTAAATACTTGAATTTCATGTACTCGTGGAGGAGAATACACAATGACCTCTCACTAATATGTAGTGAGTCTCACTCATAAGTTTGTCACAAAATGGCTAATTAAAATAGTGTAACACATCCATTTTTCCAACATTCCCCACATGAATGAAATTGACGACCTAAGACACGACGGACATGGTGATAGAAATTGAAGGTCGAAACCTGCATAGGATAGGTAGGTTTTACCCTTTGAATCTCCCCTTGTGAAAATATGTTTATTTTACTAACTAAACAATAGACGCAGTGTCCTTGAACTATTCTATCATTTGTGTAAATGATAGCGCATCTCACACAGAAATCTTCATGACACTTTTTCAGTTTTTACTGTTATGTTCGTTTTGGCCATAAACATACGCCTGGTTCTGCAAGAGTTTAATAAAAATTGCGCCCTAACAATTTCTTTAGAAGCAGCCTTACTTCTCTATCACATAGGTGATCTCTTAATTAAGAGTAACCCGTATTACTCCACTTGAAACTCTAGTTTTCGATGTATAATAATCATTAAAAGCATAGCTTAACCTTTCTTTCTATGGGCATCACTATTTCATCATATAAAGGAATGGACATGGGGAGACTCCCACAGTGAACCAACATAGTTTTTGCAATTTAGTTGTCCCTTTTGCACCTAGATCTTGAGATCTCCAGTCAACTAGGTTGGGTATCCACTGTATCGACCTATTCTTTCATGGGCTTTAATCCCATTCCCCTAGATGACTTTTCAACTAACTCTCTATTTAACCCTTTGGTTAACGGATCCGCAATGTTATCTTTTGACTTTACATAGTCTACGAAAATAACCCCAGTTGAGAGTAGTTGTCTAATGGTATAATGTCTACGACGAATGTGTCTAGACTTGCTATTATACATATTGCTCTGTACTCTTCCAATTGCAAATTGACTATCACAATGTATGCAAATTACAAGCACAGACTTTGGCCATCTTGGAATATCATCTAAGAAGTGACAGAGCCATTCTGCTTCTTCCTCACATTTATTAAGTGCAATAAATTCAAATTCCATAATGGATCTGGCAATAATAGTTTGTTTCAAGGATTTCCATGATACTGGTGCATCTTCTAATGTGAACACATAACCACTAGTAGACTTTGAATCTTTAATATCATGTGTCCAATTCACATCACTGTAACCTTCAAGTACTGAGGGATATCTTTTATAGTGCAGCCCATAACTTTAAGTAAACTATAAGTATTTTAATACTCTTATAATCCCTTACCTCAGCTCCAGGATTACTTGTGTATCTACTTAGTTTAATAACTGCATAGGCGATATCTGGTCCTGTACAACTCATGAAGTATATTAGACTGCCTATCACTCTGGAGTATCATACTTGAGAAACACTCTCTTCTTTATTCTTGGATAAATGTAAGTTAAATCTATTGGTGTTTTGGCTACTCCAAAATTATTTTTATCGAATTATCTAAGAATATTGTCCACATAATGTGACTGACTTAACAAGCCCATCTGAAATTCTTGAGATTTTCATTCCCAAAATGACATCAGCTGTACCTATATCTTTCATGTCAAATCTTGAATTTAACATATTTTTGGTAGATTTGATCATTTTATCATCATTACCAACAATGAGCATGTCATCAATGTACAGATACAAAATGACATAACTATTTTTGGTGTCTTTGACATATACACATTTGTCATATTCGTTGATTTTAAAACCATTAGCCTTCATAGCGCTATCAAATTTTTCATGTCATTGTTTCAGGGCTTGTTTTAATCCATACAAGAATTTCACCAACTTATAGACTTTCTTTTCCTGCCCTAATGTAGAAAAACCTTCAGGTTGTTCCATGTAGATCTCTTTTTCCAGATCTCCATTTAGAAAGGCTATTTTTATATCTATTTAGTGTATTTCGAGATTCTGCAAAACGACAATCGTAAGCACCATCCTAATGGAATTTATTCTCATCACAGGAGAATAAGTGTCAAAGCAGTTCAGGCCTTCTTTCTGTCTATAACCTTTAATTACAAGTCTTGCCTTGTACTTATCAATCGATCCATCAGCTTTCATTTTCCTTTTAAAAATCTACTTTGAATCTAGTGGTTTATATCCAGTTTGAAGGTCCAAGTATGATCTTATAAGATGGAATCAATTTCTCTCTTAATAGCCTTTTTCTACAAAGGTGTTTCAGTAGAGCATATATACGTTCGAGGCTCACTTTCTAGCAAGTATATTAGAAAATCTAGACCAAAAGATTTTTCTATCCTTGCTCTCTTGCTCCGTCAAGGTTCAACCTCAGTTTCCTTATTATAATCTTGGTCCCGACTATTTTCAGTAATAGTCTCATGTATTCGTTTCGACGAACTTGCATCTTCTTTAGATTTATAAGGAAATATATGTTCAAAGAACGATGCATTCCTTGATTCCATTATCGTGTTCTTATTTATGTTTGGGATTTTTGACTTATATATAAGAAATCAATAAACACTACTGTTTTATTCATAGCCAATAAAAATATAATCAACGGTTTTCAAACCAATTTTCACCTTCTTAGGTGTTGGTACGACCACTTTGGTAAGACATGCCCATATTCGTAAATATTTATAGGATAGTTTTCTTCCTTTTTCTTTTCTATTTTCTTTTTGGGTACTTTATTCAAAAGGTAATTCGCCGTCAAAATGACTTCTCCCCACATGTTCTAGGGTAACCCGGAACTTATCAACATTGTATTTATCATTTCTTTCAAGGTATGATTCTTTCGCTCAGCAACTCTATTTAACTGAGGCGAGTAAGGTGCTGTAGTTTCGTGTATGATTCTATACTATGCATAGATTTCTTCTAAAAGTGAATCATACTCTCCACCTCGATCACTTTTTTTCTATTAAGTTGATTCTCAACCTCATTCTTATAGAGAACAAACTTCTCTATAGCTTCGTCCATGGATTTTAGCAAATATACATAACAGTACTTTGTGCTATCCTCAACAAAAGTAATAAAATACTTATTGTCTCCCATTGTTTGTACAAATTTTAAATCAAAAATGTTACTGTGAATCAAATCAAAGGGTTTGGTATTCCTCTTAATACTTTGAAACGATGACCTAGTCAGTTTTGCCTCAACACAAGTTTCACACTTGTATTTTAAATCAATATTAAAAGTGGATATGTGGTTTAAGTTAATTAATCTATGCAAAATATCATAATTAACATGTCTTAGTCTACCATGCATACATTAGAAAACTCAAGCAAATAAGAAGAAGAGCTAGCTTTATTATTATTTGGCTTAATAGTCATCACATTCAGTTTAAAAAGCCCATCACATACATAGCCCTTCCCTATATACAATTTATTCTTAGACAAAACTACTTTATCTGACTTGAACACCATGCGGTATTTATGTTTATTTAGCAACGAACCAGACACTAAGTTCTTGCGGATCTCCGGCACATACAGCACATCGTTCAGAGTCAGCTCCTTCCCAGAGAGCATCTTTATGTCCACCTTACCTTGGCCTTAGACAATGGATGTGGCAGAGTTTCTCATAAATAACTTCTCCCCATTCTCAAACGGTTTGAAGGAAGTGAACAAACTTTTGTCTGAGCATACATGCCGAGTGGCACCGATGTCAAGCCACCATTCTATGGGATTAGACCTAACTAAGTTCACTTCAGAAATTACTATATAGAGGTATATGTCAAAAACTTCTTATGTGATTTCATCTACTATGTTGGCTTCATTCTTCTTCTTCTTTGGAAGCCGACAGTCTGAAGTCTTGTGACCCGTCTTGTCACAATTGAAGCACTTCTCTTGGAATTTCTGCTTCTTTCCTACTCCACCTTTGGGCCCTAACTTCTGGCTTAGCTTTTTTTATTTATTCTTCTTGGCTTTAGAACTTTGAGAATGTTCTATAACATTTGTCTTAGCATGTCTGTTTTCTTTCTCAATGCGAAGTCGAACAACAAGCTCTTCAAGGTTCATTGCCTTTCGCTTGTATTTGAGATAGCTCTTGAAATCCTTTTCAATGAGATTTTTTTCTAGAAATAAACGACAATAATTAAATATTACTCAACAGACAAATCTCACGAAAGACTACGGAGGGGTTACAAACGGTCCCACTTAAAATTCAGCCTCTTTAGATAGAATTTGTCTAAATTATAATTGTTTCGTTATCACAATTTATTAAAGAAATATCTCTAATCACAATATATAAATCCAGATATATTATATAAAGCAATAACACATAAAAGGTAAACTAACTATTTTAAGATTGCTACAAAAGTTATTATTAATAATAATAATAAATCTAGAAATGAAAGTACAACAATATTATATCAATAATATGAATATTGCGGTAATATTAAAAAAAATTATATAAATCACAACTAATTAACTATAACTAGGATAACAACAATAATCATAATTATAAGTGCACAAATTTAGTGTAGCAAAATAAATCAGTATTGATTTACTATAACTAAAATAACTATCACAATAGTAATAATCAAAATAATAAAGTAGTTTAAAGAAATTAAACCGAGTCTTGTGTTTCACATAATGTCCTTAAAATAGTTACACCTCCTCACCAGAGTGCTTAGATGAACGCTAATAGCGTCTGTTTCCCAGGATAAAATGGCTCACGAGTAGCAAGATTGCACCAAGTTACTACTCCTAACGAACTGATATGTACCCAAACACCATCACCAGAAAAACAAGAGACTCCACGAGAGAGTTTAAAGTAGAAGCTCAAAACCTCACTCACCACACTAGCTAACTTCTAACCACCACAGAGAGAGTATAAGAGAGAAAGAAGGAAGCTGATTGGTTTAGTATGTTGAAATGAGAGGAAAAGCCTTCCTTTTATAGGCTCCCAAGGGGAATTCTGCCATAAAAGTGCAAAAAGAAGCCTAGCACGGAATAGGCTTTTCGGTCTGGCATTCGTGCCCGCAAGATGCGCTGGCGCACACAAGCTCATGCCCGTGATTTGCACCCCCCGTGTGCATAGGCAAGAGAGAGTCTCTCAACTTATCAAGTCACTAACTAAAAGTTAGGCAACTCTAGATAAACACCTTTTGGTTTGTGTTTCTTTTCCATGTGGGACTTTAGTAAATTCCCACTCTTTTTCTTTCTCACTTAGCTCACTTTGGGTGACAATTTTTCATTCACCCCATTACCATTTCGAGCAAGTAAATACTTGAATTTCATGTACTCACGGAAGAGAATACATATCAACAATGACCTCTCACTAATACATAGTGGGTCCTACTCATATGTTTGTCTCAAAATAGTTAATCAAAATGGTGTAACACTTCCATTTTTCCAACAGTTAGCCCAAGGCCATCTTGACAAAAGGGGACGTGTTAGATTAGGTTGCCCACATTTTCATCTCTACCCCAAAAATATTTTATTTCTTATTTGTGTATCATGCAAAATTATATATATTTAGGCTTGCTCTCTACAAAAAGGTACGTAAGCAACTTTTATGAAAACAACTCAAATATAATAATTTTTTTTTCCTCTTCTTCAGTGAATTCAATACTTGTTAGGGATTATGACTCTTTATAGATTCAATGTATAGATTTTTTGGCCCAACACTATTGTTACCATCAAAATTTTAAGTTTTTGTCGGAGCTTGATGACGTTTCCCTAGTCCTTTTCATTCTTTTTTAATGTTGTAAATATGTAGCAGAGCAATATTTTTACGAAATAAAAACATAAATCAATAACTAAAATGTTCTTATATATTGTTACCATCAAAATTTCAAGTTTTTTGTTTGAGCTTGATGACGTTTCACTAGTCCTTTTCATTTTTTTTAATGCTGTAAATATGTAGCAGAGCAATATTTTTATGAAATAAAAACATAAATCAATAATTGAAATGCTCTTATATATTGTTAGAGAGATTATACTATCATTGGGAGTTGAAAAGCCAAAAGTCCTATATACATTAGAAATTACCTAAAAGAGAGTAATTTGGTTTTTATAGAAGTGTGGTATGCGCAAGTGCATGCCACTAGTGTGCACCTCTTTGTTGTACGTTAGAGGTAGTACACAAAAATCTTATAGGAAACTTCAGTTGAGTAGGGGCAGATACACTTTAAACTTTGTTGTTTGTTAATGATTATCAATCATTTTAGCATTTAATATTATTTAAAAATTGAACAATCTTTTCACAAAAGATATTATTAAATAATAACTGTGAGAGATAATATTCAAATTTAAATAATTAAGATTTTCAAAAAATCTAATTTATTTAATTAAAATATTTAATTCAAATTAAATCTCCTTGAATATTTCAAAATTCGAATTCAACTTTTGAATTTAAATTTTGAATTATAAATTTAATTATCTCATAATTAAAATATCTCCCACTGATTGAATTTTCAAAATTTGAAATTATCTCATAATTTTCAAATCATTATTTTAATCCATTAAAATAAAATGTAAACTTTATATTTAAATTTAAATTGGATAATGTAGATATTTACTAATTAAAATCTTCACAAGATTTAAATTAGATATGTAGATGATTTAATCAAATTAAATCTCTATAAACATCTGTTGATTTGAATTTAACTTTTAAATTTCAAATCTCAAATTAATTATTACATAATTAATATTGATTATCTAAAAGATTTAATAACATTAATCTGTTAGATTATTTCCAGAATTAGATTCAACATTTGAATTTCAAATCTTTAAATTAATTATTAGATAACTGATATAGATAATCTTTTGAAAATTTAATAAGATTAAATTTTCTAGATTATCTCTTGATTTAAATTCAATATTTGAATTTCAAATCATAAATTAATTATCAAATAATTAATATAGTAATATTTTCCAATCACATAAATTTAAATTCAGATTTATCTCATAATATCTAATCATCATTTTAATCACATTAAAATAAATAGAAAGTTTAAAATCATGCCAAATCTGAAATTATCTCATAATTTCTAATTATCTATTTTAATCTCATTAAAATAAACTACCAGCTTTAAATTCAACATCAAATAGATTTGGATAGATAAGATATTCTTTCTAATTTTAATTTGAAATCTTCACAAGTTTCAAATTTAAATTGTAGAAGATTTAATTATCTAAATCTCTTAGAATATCTCTAAATTTGAATTCAAATCAAATTCAAATTCAAATTAACAACTAATTATCACATAAATAGTTTAGTAAATATCTAATTAACTATTTTGAATTTGAAAATTTTAAACATTATCACATAATATTTAATTAAAAATTTATCTAATTAAAATTTTAAATGATTTCGAATTAACTCTTAATTTCGAAATTTTATATTTTAATCGAATTAAAATATGTTTAAGATATAGATAAGATCTATATCTATTTAATTTAAAATTTTAATTTTAGTAATTAATTAATTCCCTATTTATTTTAATTGACTTCCTTAAATAATGGGATCTCATCCATATTTAAATTTGAAATCAAATCTATTTAAATATGTGATCCTATCCATATTTAAATAGTCATTTATAAATTTCCTTAAATTAAGTAATCGTATCATTAATTTAAATTTATTTAAATTTAGAATCTTATACTAAATTTAAATTCAAATATTTGAATTCCATAATTGGAGGATGCAGGATTTTATGATAGAATCTTATCCTATCAATTAGTTACTAAATTTGAATTTCAAAAATTAAATAAGGTAACTAATCTAAAAAATTCCTAACATATCTCTAATTTAAAATTCGAACATGGAAATTCTAAAATAGGAAACTAAACGGATAATTAACGTCAACAGCACCGAGATGCCGATCGGGACGCCGCCGCATAGTTCGGAACAAGCTGAAGGTTTGAACGGGAAACCGTAACGAGGACGATCCTCGGGATGTCATGTGGCCACGCTCGGGATAATTTCGAGCGCCAACGGACTCGCATAACGCTACGCAGCCTCACTCGGGACAAGTACCAAGTGACAACGGGCTCGCGTAGATTTCGACAACAAGCGTACGAGACGGTATGCATGCGGCTACAGAGACGGGGCAAAGTGGCACGGCTATAGGGACGGGACAGTGTTGCGCCGAGTTGAGCATGATTCGATCTGAGTCGATGTGCGGCTAAAGCACATCTTATATGCTTTTGCCAAAGCACATCATATGTGCTTCAGTAGTACACTTGCACTATCATATAATTAGATGGACCTTGCCTAATGCAAGGTTCAATTTACTGATACGGATTAGCAATTGCTAATCCGTGAGCACATCAGTATGTGCTTGTAGATTAAAGCACAGCTAGGGTATTAAATACCCTAGCCGCCAAGCCCCATTCCTTTTTTTTTTTAAATTGAAAAAGAAAAAAAAACAGTTTTTCATTAAAAACTAAAAAAAAATTAAGTTGAATAACTTTCTATGTATAGTTTTATCAAGAACATAAAACATAAACAGATAGAAAATCAAGAACATGCTAGAATCATAATCAAAAACGAAAAACATATGATCATAAACTCATAGTAACATCTAATTGATTATCATTTAAACTCATTAAATCAATCAATCATCATACATAATAGAGCATACTCATAAATATGAACAAGACCAAACATAACTACAGAGATCATCATGGAAATCAAAGATCACTAAACGCTTAGAGAATTAACATGAACAAGATATGTTAGATCATTGAAAACCTTTGCTCTGGAACCAATTGCTGGAAATTCCGAAAAATAAATTTCGAAAAACGATTTTACCGAAAATAATTTCTGCAGTTTTGTAAACAAATCAAGAATGCAGCTGAATTGGTATTTTAAAATTTTTCTTAAAACTTTACAAAACAAAATGTAGGATCGTTGATCTAACATAAATCAATTCATGGATCTTGGTTTAAATAAAACCTAGAAGCACATCACAACTATTGAGCCTTCCCGTCTATTCTCTAGAGCCTGTTGAATGATCTGGTATGTGGATACCTTCTTGATTCCCAAATAGAGATGAGCAGACGATCCGAAAGATGCTCTTTCTTCTCCTTTGACTGCACGTTTACAGCCATGGTATCTCTCCCTCGGCGGCCATGAATGAGCTCGAGATTTCTCCCTCGGTAATTCGACTCTCTCACTCTCTCTTTTTCTCTCTGTTTCATGCTAAGCACAGTTACTGTGCTATGGGTGGCATGTGGAACTGTACAGAAGCTTAGGCGAACTTTTCTCTTAAGTATTAGAGTGGTGTAAACCCTAATGGGCTTATTGGGTTCAACTGATCATTCAATTAGTATTGGGCTATGTGTGAGCTAGACAGGAGACCTTATGGATCCAAATAGTCTAAGCTTTAATGGGCCAACTACCTATAATCATAATTAACTCTTGATTATGATTGGGCCTTGTTCATTAATATTGGAGTACTCTACTATAGGCCCAATATTACACTCTTAGACTAAATATCATATATTTTTTATGAAGCTAATTAACATTTTAATTAACTTGATCCATTTAGTATATACTATACTTGCAGATATACCCCCCGTACTAGTGAGGTGAAATTACTGTATTACCCCTCTAGTACATATTTACCTTTGAGTTGTCATTTTTCATCTAATGGATAATAATTGACTACGGTGTTTGTAACTACCCATACAAACCCAGTCAAATTCACAAAGTGAATACTTGGCGCCTGGTTTTTTATTATCCAAGTCCTTAAAAAAATTCAAAGTGACATTGTATGCATGGTGTCCAAATCATGAAGGGCGTTCTCGTTAATTCACAAATCTTATCTTGCAAGATACCGGAGTTCGAACCATATAATCGGAACTAGTCCTTTAGTAAGTCAAAAAGATAAAACTCATGAAAGCAAGTCTGACAATCACTAGGATTAAGGTAATCTTGCAATAGTGCTATATTAGTGAAAGATAGAATATTGAGTTACGGCACTTAACCTCAAATTCTATTTTCACTTGGTCCAGTTTAATGCACTTGTAACTTTCTTATAACGCACTAGTATTTTTATCCGAAGTCAAATACTTCGATGATTGGAGACTTCATCAATCCCATTGAGATAGACAACACTACATTCTATAGCAAAATAAAGTATTCCATCTTTATTTACAAAATATGAACTCTTTATTTAGACATAATGAAATAAAAAATTTAGTCTCCCACATGTGAACACTTCACACGAATAATTCTTTATTACTCATTATTAGTAATGGAAACTTTTAGACATTTGCATAATAGAAAACATAAACATCATATGTATATAATTGGGACATAATATGGAATTCATTGACAGCAAATAGATAACACTTAAATCCAATAAACATTGTTTAAAATGCCAAACAAAGAAACTGCTTTCTAGGGCATATTTCCAACACTTCCTTTCTCTTTCTCCGGCCTCCTCTCCTCATCCTCTTCTTCCTCCTTCTCTCTGCTTCTTTTTTCTTTTTTAGTTTTAATAATTCCAGATCTAGATCTGGTTTATAGTACTACTTTTTGTATAGATCAGTCTAGATCTTAAATTTGAGATTTTTTCTCATATTTAAATCTGTTTAGTGGCCAGTTTTTGTTTTCTTTTCTCTCAATTGGTGTTGGCCTAATTTATCTACCTCACTAAGAACATAGTCAGGAGCAAGTGTTGAAGGCAATAAATTACTGGTGCTCCTTGTTATCTGTTTCTCTTGAAGAATCAGGGTAACCCACATATTTATTCTTAATTATGTTTGTGATCTATTTTTCATCTTTATTTTTTAGGAGTTTGAAATTGTAACCCTTATGCTTACATTGTAATTTGAAGCTTTTTGCATTGATTAATAATATTCACTTGAGGAGCCCGTTTATATCAAATAAAAAAATTAATAAAGACGCAACAATCTAAGCATCACTTGCAATGGTGTTATTATTCGAATTATTTGAGGTGGATGGTGGCATTATGAATAAAGTTGGTGGGCATATCTCTCTTAAGGTTGCAGATGCTTAATGTTTGGATTATCTTTTTCATAGGCTAGGTATCTTAGCTAAGATCTCTATTTTTTAGAGTCGGATGTATTGACAGTAGTGCACACTCCATTAATGACGTTACCATTTCCAAATGTGTCAACTATTATTGGATGCATTTAGTTTATTATCTTTTCTTGGTATTTAAGTTGACCATTGTGTTTCCTTTACCTAACAAACTGTTACATAATTTAATTAAATTCGCTTTAAAGAGTGGATGATAAGTTACATATTATAGGAGGAATCTCATCTTCCAATTGAATTTGAGTCTACTGTTATAAAAACATATTATTTCTTTATACTAGTAGATTTGTTTCTTCTCGGAAAAAAAAAAAAAAGGTTGAACATATTTGGATCGGTGGGAGACCTGCAAGGCTCTCTCCCATGCCTAAAGTAAATGCAACCATGATAAAATTCAAGAATAGAAATAACAACAATAAATTACTATGACACGATGATCGAGGTTGCATGAGCATTTGGTATAAGCGTTACTATGAGACACCTAGATTGTGGAACCCCACCCATTTTATTTTAATATAATAATTTTTTTAGTGGTGGAATCCATAATTTTTTTAAATTAAAAAACTCTTTCTTTCTTTCTTTCTTCTTTTCCTTTCTCTCTCCCCCTTACTTGACCTCTTATTTTCTCTCTCGGCTGAACTAATGCAAACCCCCTCATCCACCGCTCGAGCTTCTCCGGCTACTGGTGACCAATGCCAACTACCCATATAAGCTCGTCACCTCGCCACGAAGCTCCAGCTGCCACCCCCAAGCCGCTGGACCACCATTTCGCCGGAAAAATGCGAAAAATGCCCGCTGAAAGATTTCAATTCCGGTGTCATTTTCGGCGACTTCAAGCCGCAAACTTGGGCTTCTCGGATTCGTCTCGACACGAGGATCATCATGGTATGTATATTTCAACTCAATTTTGCCCGGATTGAATTTTGCCATTTTTGAATAATTTTGAGCTTTTTTAGTTTTGTGTTGTGATTTTATAATTCGACCATTAGATCATAAGATAAACCTCATATTTGTGATATATTCGTAAAAACATGAAGTTTGATATATATAGACTATGTTTGGTGATTGGCATAAAAAATGATGTTTCGATCCGAGCCTAAATTGGTCAAGTTATATGTCTAACCTAACTATATTGGGTACTAAGAATTTAGTGGAGATATCTATTTCTCTATTCGAGGTCCCGTTGGAAAAATGACGTTTCAAAACGGACGATCAAGAGTTTGAAAACAACCCCCGACCTTCCGAACGATCGCCAAATGATGTCAAACATTCTCAATAGCACCGTAGCACTATCTAGTAACTCGATTGAGGTAAAGGTTCAATTACTTGGTTTTATACATGCTTTAATTTAAATTATCCATTATGACTATTTTGTGAAAAATTGTGAATAAAACGATATTTTGATAAACTGTTTGAAAATCTTGAATTATTCTAGAATTAGACTGTATGACTTCTATATATATTTGTAAAATCGTGATTTTGGGGTGATTTAGCAGATTTGCCGCCCATGGTACATTAAATTCCAAAATAATATCAAGTGGAGTTTTAAAGCATTATTTGGTTATATTTTGCATGGTTATTATATATCTTGTTATATATTGTACATACTATAAGATCACACATGAGAGCACATAAATCCATGTGGGGTCTTCTGATTAATCTCACTCGGTAGGTTTAGGCATTTAGTTACCCGTCCAATTTTGCAGGCATAGACACATGGGTGTCCCTCTAATTTTTTGGGATAGGCATCAGGCCGAGAGTACTTAGTACACATAGTACGAGTTACTTTGATTTGTGATGAGAGGATGTGAGCTCATGGGACGGATTGATTTATGATATATATAATCTTGTGGTTTTGATTTTAATTTTGAATATGTGATTATTCTGGATTTCAATTATTTTATAAACTCAATTTATAAATGAATTTTGGAAAAGGTATTAACCATGAAGGTTTGGTAAAAATTGCACCCATTCAAAAAGGTAATTGAGTTTCTACTGAGCATGTGAATGCTTACCCTCCTACTTCCTCCCACTTTCAGGTGTTGAATTATTTGTGGTGATTGTCATGGTGGCTAGACAAGCTATTTGACTTGTGCCTATAGTCATATTTCTATTCTTTGATGGATGTCTATATCTTGTTTTGGTTTTCTTTCCTCATTCATATATTTAGCCTAGTTTATTATTCTTACTAAGTGGATGTATGAGGGTGACAAATCTACAAATCTGAGTACTTGGAATTATAAATGATTTTTTTTTCATAAACTATTTTAGACTCTGGACTCATTTTACCGGAATTTATAAATTTAAATAAAAATATTCCAAATAAAAATTCTTCTAAAGTTTGTGTATATTTTATCAAGAAATTAAAACTAATAGAGGATTCCTAATTTTGAAATTAACTTACTTTTGAGGACTAAAACTTAAAAATGCTAAGTACTTGATTTTCTGAAATTTTAGAAATTACCGTTTATTACTATTTCAACTTATAATTACTAAAAGTCATAGCTTTAGATTTCCGATCGTGACACAAACAATTCCAATTATAACATGTCTTGCACACCCGTTGCTTTTCCATTTGATTGTGAAAAGCGTGGCTCACACATGCAAGTCACTTGATTTCTGCACAATTCTTGAAGATATAGCATGTTTATTGAAAAACAAATAGAGCAACACGTTTGCTTTAATATCCTAAATTTACGTATTAATTAGTTACACATAAAATGAATCTTACATACTCATTATCTCTTATTCCCTCTATTTCTTTTGATAATTCACTGTCTTCTAAATTAGATTTACTATTTGACCAAAGCATTTTTTTTAATTATTAGTGTTATTATTATTACCTGTTTTTACAATTAGGCCAAATTTCATTCTTCTTTATTGAATTGACAATTAGGTCATCTTTTCACTATAGGTTTCTAATAAATTGCATGCTCATACAATAAGATTACATTAACGTACATCCATAAAAATTAATAATAAGGCAATACATACGTATCATAAAGGAAAATCCATATTTACAATAAGATTATATTAACGTACATCCATAAAAATTAATAATACGGCAATACATACGTACCATAAAGGAAAATCCATATTTACAATAACATTTCCTCTAGTGAAACTTTTAGTATTATCTACGCAAACTGTCGGGTAAAATTTTCTCTTTTTTATGTATGTATATATACTAGAAAACGTTGTCATCAGTTCACGCACAGGTTGGTCTTGAATTTGGCATAGAACTTCTCCACATTGACCCTCCAGAAAAAAATTATACATAACTAATTAATTAGTGACATATAAAAGAAGTTTAAGTTGATTTCAAAATATAAAGTCAAGTACTATTGTATTTATATATATATGCGAGTTTATATTACAGCAGTTGGAATTGACTTACGATGATCAGTTAAGTACATTACCCATTTAGGCGCCACCAATATATACTTCAACATTAATGTCAGTTGACATTTTCCTTTTCTTCAATGATATGTAATTAATTTTCCTCTTTACTTTTGTTGACCTTAAAGCTAGTTATCAAAGTAGAACGACTTATGACTTTGTCAAATGTAACATTGTGATTCACTCAAGTCTTGTTTTCCAATCGTGTATTCAAGTCAAAGTCAAACCAAAACTGATAATTTTCTAGCTAAACTGATACGTACCGTTCTCTCTTTGAATTCATTAACTTGGTTTTTTCTATATACATATTTCCAAATAGGAGCAAATTTTTCAATCAAACATCCCACACTTTTAATATCTTTACAGTCAAATTATGCAAGTCTCTAATAATAAAACTTAGTATTACCCGAGTTCTAGTATGTCGATAATGTATTTCAAAATCAACTTTATAGTTTTTGGTTATATGGATAGAGGAATTCTTCCCAACCTCATGATATATAATAATGATCTTATATGTTATTTTAAATAACTTCTAGCACATCTTTTCTGATCTCCAAGATTCATTTATATACTGTTACTCTTTTATATATATGGACCATGATATAATTCCATTTGGGACCGGTTCCATCGTACGATTTTACTAATTTAGAACACATTTTTCTTAATATAAATTAAGAAAAATACATTCTGAATTAGGAAAATTGTGTGACGTGATCATTATCCGAACAGGACCATATCTAAAGCCTGTATAAACCATGTATGTACAATATAATACTTTGATCATATGGCCCTCACTAACTAGCTAGTGTGAAAATACACAAACTTCTACATATTTTCTTAGACAAATTAAAGTAGCCATGATTGTGATAGTAATAGAGAAGTGGCGTGGACACTCACGAATCAACCATTAATTAGTGAAATATTAGTCGGGTCTGAAATAAATAGTGCAAGTTTTGAGGTTTGAGGTTGCTTTAATTACGGCCTATGATCATAATAGAATTTCAACGTTTTGTGTGCATGTTTTTGGTTAGAGTTCTACTCTTCAGTATCACTGTTTAATATGTGAACAAGTTCACTAAAATATCTCACAGTTTTATAGTTTAATAAATTCTTGTGAAATTCACATATCAAACAATAAAATTGGAGGTTGGAAAAAAAAAACAAGACTAGCTAGGACAAAATGTAAGCACTTTTTGCCATCAAATTAAGAAGCAATTATTCCCCCTTAAAAAGAAAAGATTAAGAAGTACTTTTTTTTTTAGGGATAGTGATATGAAAATACCATAATTTTTAATTTTTCTGTAAAAAAAATCCTGACATTTGAAATCATGCAAATTAATATACTAATTTTTAAATATTGATTTAAATGAGCCGAAACGAGCAAAGTGGGATAATTATGTGCTAGAAAATTAGAATTGGGTTTTTGGAGCAACAAGCACTCTAACTTTTTATTTAGTTTCTTATAACCCTAGATAATTTTCGAGAAATAAACTCCTGGGTTTAGCCGTTCTACATAAAGATTGACCCTAGCATTTTTATTTTTCTGCACATTATTATACTAACTTTTGAATCTGCAAATTTATAACAAGAGTAAGTTAAAATACAAATGCCACTCATAACTTATTAAAAATATTTATATATAATATTATTAGAAAAATATTTTATAATGGGTTAACTAAGAAAATACAAATTGGATGATTTGTGTTAGTTGTTTTAAGTTATTTTTAATAAATTTCAAGTTTTTGTCAATAGAAATGAGATACTTTCAATTCGATTTCCATGTTTAGCGAAAAAATTTATGATCATTTTATACACAAAGGATAGATATTTGCAAAAAATTTAAATATAGAGGTATGTTCTTGTACAAGCCAAAAGATAGAGTTTAAAGTGCATAAATGTCATATTTATGGATATATATATATATATATGTTAACACTTGTTCCCTCTTATTCCAAACTTTTTATTTTTTTTTAAATAAACAATTACATAAACTAATTATAAAATATTTTTTTAGAAATTTTATTAGTGTTTAATAACTTTATATTATGTTAATAAAGGGTACTACCATATTTTAACTATTAAAATCAATTAATTTGATATCACGGATACAAATTTGAAGGAATTTTAAATATTATGATATTAATTTATAGGAATATATAATTTCAACTAGTAGGTTATTAATTTATAGAATTCAATAATTAAGATATTAATTTGTAGGAATTCAAAAATCGGGGTATTAATTTATAAGAAGTAAAAGATGCAATATATTTCTTGCGAAAAAAATATAAAAATCAAAATATTTTTATGTTATTATCCCTATTTTTTTAAGAAGCATAATAATACCGAATTTCTACGTGTAGGTCATGCGAATAAATAATGTAAAAGATATCTGTGCATTCATGAATTTTCTTTTATACATAATTCCTCACAGTCTTGAGATGTCCTGATAATATTTGAGGGGTGCCATGGATACTCTCATGGGTGTTAGTCATAAATATGGCATCACTGACTTTAATGGTTTAAAAGAGCACTAATGTGCACAGATATATCATTAGCATTTGTCAGAAAAAGAGGGAAAGATCTATCATTTCATGGATAATAGTAGTTATAATTTTATGAGAATAACTTGTTGTATGCGTTGTTGGAAGCTATATTTATATTTTGTTTAGTTATGAAAAAGGATCGATTGCATGTTTTTATGTAAATCAATGTATTTACTTTAAATTTTTACAAAATTTATGTACCATATGAGTTGTCACAATTCAATTAGTATATTAAAACTTACCACAAATAGATTTAACGTTCTCACTAATTAAGTCGTGATAAATTATATACTACATTTGTTGTATTAAAAATTTGGTACAGTAATTGGTACTCTAAACATTATTCTTCTTTAAAAATATACAAAATAACCTACTAATATTGGCTTTTTGTTCTCCCAATGCAAAGTCCAATGAAGAGAATTGTTATGAAAAGCCTATGTATTACATTTTCTTATTATGTGAAATATACATATATATATATATATATAACTCTTTTTTAATTTATGTAGGACAAACTGAGTCCAATGAAGAGAATTGTTATGAAAAGCCTATGTATTACATTTTCTTATTATGTGAAATATACATATATATATATAACTCTTTTTTAATTTATGTAGGACAAACTGTATAGGATGAGATCTCAAGGGGAGATTATTAAATTTGACACTCATAACATCTTAACTCAAGTATTAGGCACGCCTAAGTACTCCAATCATGTCTAGAATACAGGAGCATATGTCACACAAAGAGATAGATTTTGTAAGCCTACATGAGGTCTTCGAGACAAAACCACTTAAAATTCCAAAGACAAGGAAATTAAATGGAAAATCATAAAATTTCATAAATTTAGAAAATAAATAAAAGAGTCAATTCCACCAACAAGAGAAATGACGAAAAAATTTAGAGGCCAGATTATTTGGTACGTAGCCTTAATTAGCAAGTTCAAATCAAGATGGTACCCATAACTATGGTTCAGGTCAACATGATCATGAGACGTCTTACTAAGTTTTGCTCAACACAAGATGGTACTCTCGTGATGATTACATACTTGACCCATAAACATGTTGGAAAAAATGGTGTTAAACACTATTGTCACGAACCATTTTAGAGTACATAATTGAGTAGGACCCTCTTAGTATTTTTGATGGGCCATGATAAATTGTTAATCTACTTGATGAGTACTTCAAAATCGTATAATTATATGCTCAAAATGAACTTTGGGTGAATGAGAAATTGATGCCCAAAGTAGACTCATTAGCATAGAAAAATGATATGAATAGTAAGTGAAAAGAAAATCCTACATTACTTATAAATCTAATTTTTTTTATTTTTGAAGTCTATATTAGGAAGCTTAGGTTCTTCAAAATTATTTATACCTTGAGAAGTAATCTATTTACTTCTCTAAATTCTTTCTCTCTCTTCTAGTTCTAGTTTTGAGTTCTTAGTTCAAGAATTCCTAAATCTAATTCTAGTCAAAATTTTGGAGTTCTCTAATAGAGTTCTGGCAACATTCAGTTCACCCGAAGTAGAAGCTTGATGTTGAGCTTGCTACTCCAGATAGCTATTGTATCCTAGAAGACGGACGCCTAGTGACCTCTAGTACTACAGGAGAAGGCGATTCTGTTTTAAAAAAACTGTGTGAAACACAGGCCTCAGTTTTACTACTGCGGTTTGAATTTTTTTTCTCTTATTTAATTATAGCTTTAATATTGTTGCGTTAGTTATAATTATTTTGTTTATATTTTAATTATTTAATTCTATTATTATATTATTGATAATATAATAATGTTGTAATTAGTTTAATTATTTAATTTCTATTTATAATATTTTTTCAGCTTTGTCCTACAAGCTTAAAATAAATTATTTTTTTATCATAAGGACGGTCAGAGAAAATATTTTTTTTTTTGGAAATTAAATTTGGTATTGTATTATAAATTGGTTGGAAAAAGAAGAAAGGTTTTGTCTAAGGAGACCGAATTTGAAGAGCAAGCAACTGTGATCCCTCCACGTCTTTTCTGGGAGTTTCGTTGAAACTCTGTCTAAGGAGGTGGGATTTTAAGTGGGACCTATTTGTAAACCCTTCGGTCTTTTGTGAAGCGGTTCATTGCATAGAAATTAATAATTGTTGATTGATTATTTTCAGATATAGAAAACAATTTTGAGAACATGACTCTTTCCCAAGAGCTTCCTATGGCCAGTATTAAGGTATCTAATGTGCATAACCTAGCGGTGCCAGTTTCGGTTCCTTTAAGCCATGTTGAAAAACCGGAGAAATTCAATGGTTTGAATTTCAAGAGGTAGCAATAAAAGATGCTATTCTATCTGACCACCTTGAATTTCGTGAGATTCTTGACTGAGGATGCTCTATCGCTCAATGAGGATGAGCAAAATATCCAAGTAGTCAATTCGATTGATGCTTAGAAGTACTCAGAATTCTTATACTGAAACTATGTACTAAATAGTTTATCTGATTCTCTTTACAGTGTATACCAAGTAAAGAGGATGGCCAAAGAATTATAAAAGTCACTAGACCGGTGGAAATATAAGACAGAGAATGGTAGGTCTAAGAAATTTGTTATTGGCGCTTCCTTGATTATAAGATGATGGACTCCAAACTTGTGATCAGTCAAGTGCAAGAAATCCAAGTAATTTTATTTAAGATTCACACCGAAGGTATGGTAGTAAGTCAAAACTTCCAAGTAGCTACTATTATTGAAAAGCTACCTTATGCATGACATGATTTCAAAAACTACCTGAAGCACAAGCGAAAGGAAATGAGCATGGAAGATCTGATTGTTAGACTTCGAATTAAAGAAGACAATAGAAGATCTGAGAAAAGATGACTCATTTCAATCGGGACTAAGGCAAATATGGTGAAACATGGCCAGAGTTCTAGGAAGAACGAATCTAGCAAATGGGCTAAGATAGGACCAAAAAGAGAAATTTCCAAGAAGTCAAAATTTCAAAGCAAATGCTTCAACTATGACAAAATGGGTCACAAGTCTGCGAACTGTAAGCTGCCGAAGAAAAAGAACCACGAGACCAATATGATTGAAGGCGTCACTCAAAATGAATCTAAAATAAGCCTTTCAGCAATGGTTTCAAAATTGAACCTAGTTGGGTCTAACCCAAGAGAATGGTGGATTGACACCAGTGCTATAAGGCACGTCTACTCATATAAGGAGATATTCACTTCCTTTGACCCGATTAATGGGGAGAAGCTATATGTAGGAAACTCCACCACATATGAGATTGAAGGTCAAGGAAAGGTGATCCTGAAAAGGATGTATGGGAAAGATCTGACTCTCAATAACATTCTGTATGTGCCAAAAATCTGAAAGAACTTGGTGTCTGGTTCCTTGATTAGCAAGCATAGATTTTGTATGGTGTTTGAGTCAGACAAGATTATTTTGTCCAAAAATGGAATGTATTTGGGAAAGGGATATGTAAATAATAGGCTATTGAAGCTTAATATAACGATTATTAAGCCGAATATTAATAAAGTTTATAATTCTTTTGCTTACTTGCTTGAGTCTTCTAATTTATAGTATGGTAGACTAAGACACGTTAATTATGATACTTTACGTAGATTAATTAACTTGAATCATATACCCGCTTTCCATATTGATTCCAAACATAAGTGTGAAACTTATATTGAGGCAAAACTAATAAGGTCATTGTTCCAAACAATTGAAAGGAATACAGAACCTCTTGATTTAATTCACAATGATATTTGTGATTTAAAAATGATACAAGCAAGAGGTGGCAATAAGTATTTTATTATTTTTTGTCGATGATAGTATAAAATATTATTATGTGTATCTGCTAAAAAGTAAGGACAAAACTATAAAGAAATTTATTTTCTATAAGAATGAAGTTGAAAATCAATTTAATAAGAAGATTAAAGTGATTAGAAGTGACCGTAGAGGAGAGTGTGAATCACTTTTTGGTGAGTTCTGTGCACAACACGGAATAATACATGAGTTTACTCCGCTTTATTCACCTCAGTCAAATGATATTACTGAGCAGAAAAATCATACCTTGAAAGAGATAATGAATGCAATGCTGTTAAGTCCTGAGTTATCTCAGAATATGTAGGGGAAAGCTACATTGACTAACAATTACTTTTTAAATAAAGTACTCCGAAAGAAGGAGGACAAAATCCCGTATGAACTATGGAAAGGAATAAACCTTTCCTACAAATACTTACGAATATGGGGGTTTCTTGCCAAAGTAGCCATACCTATAGCTAAGAAGGTAAAAATAGGACCAAAGACGGTTGACTACATTTTTATTATATATGTACAAAATAGTAGTGCTTATCAGTTTCTTGTGTATGAGTTACAAATCCCAGACATACACAAAAACACGATAATAGAATCTAGAAATGCATCATTCTTTGAACATGTATTTCCATATAGATCCAAAGAAGAGTCAAGTTCGTTCAAACGAACATATGAGACTACTATTGAGAGTAGTCAAGACCAAGAATATAATAAGAATGTTAAGAAAGAGCCTAAACGTAGCAAAAGAGCTAGGATAGAAAAATCTTTTGGTCCAGATTTTCTGACTTATTTGCTAGAGGCTGAACCTCAAACCTTTTAAGAAGCTATGAGCTCTTCAGAAATCCTTTTGTAGAAAGAGGCCATTCAAAGTGAAATTGATTCTATATTATAAAATCATACTTGGGAACTGATAGATCTTTCTCCAGGTTGTAAACATCTATGGTCCAAATAGATTTTCAAGAGGAAAATAAAAGCAGCTGGAACAATTGACAAGTATAAAGCTAGGCTTGTAATTAAAGGTTACAAATAATGAGAAGGCCTAGATTACTTTAATACATATTCTCCTGTGACGAGAATAACTTCCATTAAGATGATACTTGCAATTGCAGCTTTGTGTAATTTTGAAATACATCAAATGGATGTGAAAATAGCTTTTCTAAATGGAGATTTAAATGAAGAAATCTACATCGAACAACTCGAGGGTTTTTCTGTACCTGGGCAGAATAAAAAAGTTTATAAATTAATAAAGTCTTTATATGGATCAAAGTGAGTGCCAAAATAATGGCATAAGAAATTTGACAATGTAATGATGTCAAACGGAATTAAAATCAATGAATGCGATAAATGTGTCTATATAAAGAACACAGATAGTGGCTATGTCATTTTGTATCTTTATATTAATGATATGCTCATTGTTGGTAATAATAATAAGATGATAAAATTTACTAAAAAGATGTTAAATTCTAAATTTGACATGAAAGAAATGAGTTTAACCGATGTCATATTGGGAGTTAAAATCATAAGAACATCAGATAGACTTATTTTAAGTCAGTCGCACTATGTGGACAAAATTCTTAAGAAATTTAACAAGGATGATTATGGAATTTCCAGAATAGTAGTAGACATAAATTTACGCCTATAAAGAATAAAGAAGAGAGTGATAGAAAGTCTTAAATACTTGATAAGTTGTATAAGACAAGACATAGCTTAAGTTAGTAAACTGAGTGAATACACGAGTAATCTGGGAACTGATCACTGAAAAGGAATAGTAAAAGTACTAAGGTACTTAAGGTATACTCGGAGCTATGGGTTGCACTATACCAGATATCTAGCTGTCCTATAAGGTTACAGTAATGCAAACTGGATATCTGATATGAAAGACTCAAGTCTATTAGTGGATACGTATTCATATTAGGAGGTGCAGTTGTATCATGAAAATACTCAAAACATACATGTATAGCGATTGGAGTTAAGCCCATTTAAGAATGAGTTGATATAATGGAAACCCAACCTAGTTGACTGGAGATCCTAAGATCTAGATTCAAAAGGACAACCTAATTGTAAAAACTTAATTAGATCACTGTGGGGGTTATCCTCATGTCCATTCCTATGATGAAACAGTAATGCCCATATAGTGAAGGATAAGCTATGTTTTTAATGATTCTTATGCATCGGAAAATCTGAGAGAGTAATGCGAGTTATTCTTAATTAAGAATCACCTATGTGAGAGAGAAGATAGGCCATTTCCAAAAGGAATTGCGGAGGCTCAATTCCTTAGAGACTCTCATTGAACTAAGCATATGTTCATGGCCAAAACAAACATAAAAATGAGAACTGAATTATATTAGAAAGATTCTTGTGTGAGGTATGTCATCATTTACAGGAACGATAGAACAGTTCAAAGACATTGCGTCTACTGATTAGCCAGTAAAGTAAATATGCTTTCACAAAGGAAGATTCAAAGGTGAACATCTACCTATCGTATGCAAGTTTCGACCATTAAACTCTATCATTAGGTTTCGTAGGATCAGTGCATCTCAATTTCATTCATGTAGGGGATTATTAGAAAAATGGTGTTAGACACTATTGTCACGAACTATTTTGGAGTACATAATTAAGTAGAACCCTCTTAGTATTTTTGATGGGTCATGATAAATTATTGATCTACTCAACGACTACTTCAAAATCGTGTACTTATATGCTCAAAATGAACTTTGGGTGTGTGAGAAATTGATGCTCAAAATAGACTCATTAGCATAGAAAAATGCTATGAATAGTAAGTAGAAAAAATGTCCCACATTGCTTATGAATCAATATTTTTTATTCCTGAAGTCTATATAAGGAAGACTAGGTTCTTCAAATTATTTACATCTTGAGAAGTAATCTCTTCACTTCTCTAAATTCTCTCCCTCTCTTCTAGTTCTTAGTTCAAGAATTGTTAGATCTAGTTCTAAAAATTTTGGAGTTCTATGATAGAGTTTAGGCGGTGTTCAGGCAGTATTCAAGGAGCTTAGCTTGCTACTCCAGATAGTCGTTTAGCCTCCAGATAGTCGTTTAGCCTCTAGATAGTCGTTTAGCCTGCTACTCCAGATAGTTGTTGTATCCTGGGAGATGGACGCGCTTAGCTTGCTACTCCAAATAACTACGGGAAGATCATTATATCCTGGGAGACGGACGCCTAGCGACCTCTAGCACTACGGGAAGAGGCGAATCTGTTTTAAGGATAGTCGTTGTATCCTGGGAGACATACGCCTAGCGATCTCTAGCACTACGAGAAGGGGGCCGAATCTGTTTTAAGGAAACTGTATGACACACAGGCCTCGATTCTACTGCTGCGGTTTGAATTTCTTTTCTCTTATTTGCTGCGGTTTGAATTTCTTTTCTCTTATTTAATTATAGCTTTAATATAGTTGTGTTAGTTATAATTATTTTGTTTATATTTTAATTATTTGATTCTATTATTATATTATTGATAATATAATAATCTTGTAATTAGTTTAATTATTTAATTTCTATTTGTCTTATAAATATTTTTTCAGTTTTGTCCTACAGAATGGAGCTGATGAGCTCAAATATTATAGTTCATTATGACTTTGTGTACTTTTAGCATATTTGGTTGTGTTTTAAGTTTTAAACTCTAATTAGATGATTATGTTATATGTACATATCGGATTAGTTTGGGAAGTGCTTTATTCTTTATCTTTAACTTTCTGGTTTTGAAAATGTATGATTTGGATGCTGGATTAGTAGAAATTGTATGTTGAATTGTATCTACAAGTTTATTTCGGGATTTTATAATGAATTATAAGGAGTATATTGCTATTGATTTTTTTTACCACATCATTTCTCTAACAGTGATGTGGTATATCCCATTTAACAGACAATTTTGATATTCTCTTGAGGTAATCAAGTCGTTTATCAAAAAAATAATATGGAAAGCACATCTCTTTCTACATCACTAGTTTTGAAAAGCTACATCAATATTGCTTCACATTGTTCTACAAGTAACGCGAAAAACACATTTTATAGTAGATTGGCACTTATTAATATAGCATTTTCACCTTTACTTCAAAAAAATAAATGGTGAGATTTTTTTTCCTTAATTAATGACTAATTTTAGAATTAATGAATATTTAAAAGATAGGTAAAACAAAATATCTTTGATTGCTTTAGAAGTAGATAATGAGCTTTTAAATTGGACAAATATCTTTATCCACTGGAATTTCTTATTGTAAAAGTTCAATTTTTTCAATAGCAGGTTTTGCTGATCTAAAAGAAAATGTATGCAAAAAGAAAGGGTAATTGAAAAAAGGGGGCTTCTAGAATACGGTATGCTCTTTTGGGTTTATTGATACGGTAAAGTTGCATGCTTTTTATTGGTTATAAGGACAATGAGTCCCACAAATTTGAAGGGTTAATGGTGCACAGGATTGTAACCGCTTTTTCTTCTAGCTACTCGCTTCTCACTCTAATTCAGATCTCTTGCTGTGAATTGATTCTTCTATAGCTCTGGTAGCAACGTCCTCTATCTCTGCAAAGTTCTTTGTTGAAGCCATTCCCCTATTAAATAAACTAAAGAATCTAGTTATAATTTTTTTAAAAATAAAAAAAAATTGAAATTCGTTCGTTATCAGCATCAATTTTCCCCAAGCCTCAATTTTAAAAAAAATAAATGTTTTCATCAAAAGACTTTTGTCTTTTTTTTTTTTCTTTTTTTTTTTTCTGGTAAGCTTGTAGTTATCATATTTGAAGGGTCAAAAAAAGGAGAAGGATTTATGTTGACATACTCTGGGATAAAAATTGAACGTAATGTTCTTATTTTTGTGGACTGCGGTGGAGATCCTCAAGCACGGGCATACAACGAAGAAATGACAATTATTGATTAAAAATTCATCTTCTTCTCATTAAAGAAAGAAAAAAAAAAAAGAATCAGTTCAACCTCTCTTCTTCTACGTTTTCATTATAAAATTCGAGAATTTCTACTCTAATTGATATTGAACTAGACTTTGGGTTTTCATCAGAAGATCTGAGAAAACTTCGACTTTGATTATGTTCATTTGCTTGTGTACAATGAAACTTGGTTATTGTGTATACTGGGTTTAGTTGAAAAATGTGTACTGAACATGGGCATTTAATTGAAGCAAATGTGTAAAGCTCTGTGCAAGAGAGAGCAGCAAAAAGGAAGATTTACATACTCTACACGAGAGAAAAAAATGGACCACGAAGAGGTGAAAGCTAAAAAAAATTCTATTCCATGTGCCACGGCCTATGCCATATAACCTACAGCTTAGCATTGTTTAACCACGAGATCAAAATTACACGGTACATAAATAATACCATATCAATAAACGCAAAGAGCATACCGTATTCTAGAAGTCCCTTGAAAAAAATATATATATTTGCATGTTTCCATTTATCCTGTATATCACTGCTTGACGGGGTCTCGGGGTTCTAATTAGGAGGGAATAAATTAATGTTTCAGTTGGCTTTCCATTAACACTTACTCTCGTTGAAATTTTAAGTCGACCACCTAAAAATTTTGTCCAATTCTAAGTGTGTTACTCCATCTTTTCCAATCCAGAAACCAAAGTCAAACTCCATACAAAACCAAATTATACATGCCACTTGAGAGTACTTTTCTCTTAATTTTTTTTTTTTGATACAGATTTTTCTCTTAATTGAACTTAGGAAACTGTTTCTAAACAAAGGCGTATCGAGACATCAATCCAGTAGGTATTTTTTTTTTTTTTACTTATTATTTTGGTCAATGAAAATTTATTATACATATTTTTTTTATTGTAAAAAGTAGGAGAAAGAAATAGTATTAATGATGCACATAAAAAATAATATTAATGATGCACGTCTTTTTATGCACCTCATTATAGTTGTTGGATCACTATTAGATGATGATCCAACGGCTAAAAAAAATACCTACACATAGATTAAAAAAAAATATCTGCTAGATTGGCAACCTATATATATATATATAGGTTACCAATCCAATAGGTATTTTTTTTTAACTTATCTATAGTTTTTTTTTAGCCGTTGTATCATTATTTAACGGTTACCATAATTTGGGTAATTGAGAAAAAAAATAATATAATAAATACTCATTATTTAATAATTTTCTCTCTCCACTTTTTACCATAAAAAAACGTGCATGATGTATTTTAATTAGATAAAATAATACCTATAAATAGGTTAAAAAAAAAAACCTACTAGATTAGTTTATCAGGGATTTTATTTAAATTAATCATGCCCAAACTTCTTTTAAGCTTATAGATACATCACATGTATTTTGGTAGTTCATGATTAATATATTATTCACTATCAGAATTGTTCTCCCAGACACCGTATACTCGAATATTTTTGTAAATTATGCGAGTAATTCTCGAACATCCCTTTATTCCTTTTCAATTTCCAGCGAATAGTTTTTGCTTACTTAAATAGACGGATTTGGAAATAATATTAATTTTAGTATATCTGGAGTACTGAATGTACGACTGTGCCCCTTGACCTCTTCTAAGAAATTTTTCAACGAGTAATTGAATATTATGGATACATAAAACAAATTTTACCAATCACAATTTGCTTGGCATATGTTCTAATCAATCCGCTGCATATATATATATATAAAAATATATATGTATACATGTATATGTGTTTGTCAAATTAAGGGATTACCCTTTAACCTGAACCATTCATTTACGTATATATATGCATATATTTATATACATGTTTCCTAAGGCTAAAATATTGAATATTGACATGGCTGAAATATTGGATATTGACATTTAGTACAATAGTACGATTATTTTCATAGGTTTTAATTATATAATTTCATGGTTCAAGATGAGTATGAATCCCACCTACAACCATTTCTTCTAATTAATGAGAATCTATTCATATGTAGGGCTAGAAAGAAACTCTAGCAAATTTCACAATCTCCATCTCACTTTCTGGGTCCCAAAGCTGAAAGATCTTGTCCCACTTTCAATGGATAAAAATTACACTCAAAAGTTAAAGAATATTCTTTTCATTTCTTGTTTAAATCTGGCACTTTTTTTTTTTTTTTTGAAAACTAAATCTGACACTTATAGTACTTGTTAGAAACCTTTTTAGTAATTTTCCTTTTTGGTTAATTTGTTCTTTTTTCCAAACACTCCCGAATACAACAACATGAAAAAGGTCACAATAATGCACCATTTTATATTGATGGCTAGCCTCCCTTGAAAAAATGCCTAAAAGGTTTTTAGGTATTAGTTGGTTGAATTATTTGATGAACACTTAAAACTTGAGTTTATCAAATAACATCAAGTTTCAAGAGTTACAAATTAAAGATTAGAGGAAATGGGAATAAAAAACTTGTTAAGATTATGATTGCCAAATTAAAAATGGAAAAATTAAGAAAACAACTTCCGCATGTATAAGACGCTATTAAAATAAATTGGATAAAGCTTGCAACTTTGAACAAAGGCCATGAATCAATCTTATCATTACAAAATGTTGAACTACTATGCGTTAGTGATAGGAAGACTCGGCATTTATTTCTTTATATTTTCATAACCAAACCCAAACAAGTACCCTCATGCTAACGTCATGCCAAACTCAACTTTCTTTGCTACTCAATATTTCACATTTTTCTTTTTGAAACAATAACATATTTCACTTTTACATGGTTTGTTTTAACTTTTAAGCTTCAACTTCTTAAGATACCATTTACCTAGAAGTAGAAGCCAAGCATATATATTAGGTGCAACGTGTGTTACATAATCCTAAGTAAAGTGCCTCTCGTTGAACAATATTAACACACTTAAAAATCATAGTATATTCTTCTCCACAAAAAAAATCATAGTATATTTTACAATTTAATTAAGTATGTCATCCAAACTAGATCTAGTAACTAATCTTTTTCTAGCTAATCCAAGCTATTAAATGAAGAAACACGTAACGATTTTTATTAAACTCAACCAAAATTTACCAAAGGCAAGATACAATTAATTTCTTTTTTTTTTCTTTTTCGGTTTTTTAATGTAATTAACTAAGAAGTTCCACTTCCTACATATCTAATTAATCAAACTTTCTATGTACATATACGTGTACACCACAAAAAACTAATAAGTGATCTCCACATCACACGACTTTGTCACCCATGCCCCACAATCTAACCGCCACCCAATCAACTAGCAACACGTCAATCGTGACTAAACTCCCATAAATTTAAATTTAAATAAATTAAAAAAAAAAAAAAAAGAAAGAAAGTAAACGAAGCCGTCGACTTTGACATCCGATATTCCATTTCCACCATGGCCGTGACACAGCCAGGCTCACCATCACCCGCGGGTGACCCTATCACTTCCCAAGTCTCTCCAGATACCCAGGCAAGGGACTCGCCCTCGGCGATCTCAGCGGGAGCTCACTCATCTGCTTACCGTTGCTGTCGTAGTAGATCACTCCCGAGAAATCCAACGGCTGGCACTTGTCCCCCATCAGGATCGACCGCTGCCACACGCCGCCGTCTCCCCAGTCTCCGGCGCCGGCGCCACCGCGTGCTCCGGCGAACTCGTCGTCGTCCGGCTTCTTCTTGTGGATGAACGTGATCGCCTTGTTGCTTATGGTGGTCAGGAGTTGCTTCGGCTTGTTCAGCGGCGACTTGTACGGCGACTGCGGCTGAGCCGCCAGCGACGCCTTGGAGTGGTGGCTCATCGGCTTGCTCGGCTTCAGCTTCTTGGAGACTCGGCCGGCTTGCTTCGAGCACATGTAGGCGAAAGCCAGCACGGAGGCTACTACGCCGGCTGATATCCTCTTCCCGGCTCCCGAGCCGTGTTCGGGGGTTTTAGGTGCGAAGGCCGCGGTTTTCATTTTGCCCTTTTGCGGTTATTTTCTGTTTGGTTCTCGAGAAAATTGGCGGGGAAGGGTTTTAGAGAGAGAGAGAGAGAAAAAAAATTAAACAGTTAGGAGCTCGGCTAGTATTTTTTTTCCTGGGAGGGAGAGGAGAGAGGGTGTATATATATAGGTGGGAATTGGGTTTAGGTGACCGGTTATAGCCGGTAGGTTTTTATTTTTATTTTCGTTTTTGGTGAGGAGGAGAGTGGACTTGAGGCTTTGGAGTTGACTGGATTGAAATTTTGATTTTTGATATTCAGGTCGGTATTCGGGAACTTAAGGAGAGAGCTGTGATCAGGTGTATGCATCAGCATGTACGAGGTGATGAGGACAAGAAATTGATAAGTGAGTGTGTGTGTGTGTGATAGAGAGAGAGAGAGAGAGAGAGAGAGAGAGAGACTATTAATTTGGAGTAATAAAGCAAATAAGATTATTAATTATATGTTGGATGTTCAATATATTATGTGGAAGTGGAAGTAGTAGTAATATCTACATACATGAATTTATGTGAGACCAGACAAGTACATAATAAATTTGTAAATTGAATTTTTTATCAATAAATTTCGTGATTGTAACCAAAATCATGTGCATGATTTTTAGTATTATAGCCTATTATTTTTTATGGAAAATCATATTCATGATTTAATGATTTGGACTTCCTTGCAAAACGTACGAAGATATTAAGATTTTGTTTATACGCCAACGAATGAGGGCTAGCTAACTCTTGTGGGAAAAAAAATGTTGATGACCAAACTGAATGGGACTAAAGATCAATCTAATATCTAGCTAATCTATTTTGTTAGAAATATATACGAAGCGAACACGAAAAGATAAGTACATGACTATGAGTCGTTAAGTTTTCATTAGAACAACTTTAGTAATATACTATGTATAAAGACGTCTCCTGTACAGATATGTTGCAAGACTGCAAGTGCAAGTACATAAGCATATATACAATATGATCACGCGATAGAGATGTTCACGGTGCAATTTCATCGGTGTTACCTCTTATTTAATGTGCTAAATCGCACTTGGGTTATACCTATATCCCAAACCACACGTATGGCTTTAGGCTTAATTTTGGCTTTTAAATTTGACAAATTTGAACGATTGAAATTTGACATTTTTTCACTACTAGAGATATAATATTTATCGTTCAAATTTGACATTTTTTCACTACTAGAGATATGATATTTGAAATTAAAATTACAAATAGAAAAATTTCAAAAAATATGAAAAAAAAAATTCTTAGAATATTTTATAAAGTACATTGCGATGCAATGTGATATAGATCGCGTTGAAGATTTGATAAACCACACCAAAATATGGATTAGTATTGTGTAATTTGATTGGATTTTCAAGTTTTTTAAACAACACTATCATGTGATATATGATGTATAAATCAATTAAAATAACTTAAGAATAATGCTAAGGATTTCAATTCTTGTCCCAACTTTCATTTACTAATTTATGCAGCATGTGATTATTTGTCAATCACTCTATTGATAAATTATTAAATATTTGTGATACGTTCTAATACATTAATTGTACAACGATAATTCACATATTACATGTGTTTATATTAAAAAATTTGGGAAAACAGATATGATATGTAGCATCATCAATAACTTAATTAAATACCAAGACGTGTGTAATTAAAATATTAAATAGCCTAATTAAGTAACTACACAGTCTTAAGCACCTTTCAACTTGTCGAGCAGATGGGGTCATATAAGTGGGGGAGGCCAGGAAGAGAAACTCCATCAACTAGGAAAGACAGTTGGAGGTGAACAACATATACCAGTAAACAACACATCAATCGTCCCGAAATCTTCCCATAAAATACAGTAGAAGTGGAGAATCAGCTTCCAAACAAGTTTTCAGATTGAAATCCACTTCTAGGGATGTGATTGGTGAGTGTAAATTGATGATCACACGAAACTCAAATTCACAGGATCATGATTTCCACGTGTCACGGGCTCAGCTACTGGGTACTAATATACTATAGATAATAGCATAATACAAAGTGAGTGGTGGTTGAGTCAACGTAAGTAACCCTAGTGGGGTATGCATAAAGTAGGTTCATAACAAATATGCATGCCATTTAAGCCTATCCTTTTTTCTGTTTGGTAAGTGGGAATCTGGTCCTATGGTATTTGAACTAGAATCAAATTTGTGCGTTTCTCATTTCTCTTTGGCCCGCTTACAAATGGTTCTCTTCTTCCTTCCTTTTTTTCCCCCACTAATTAACCCACTATTTAATTTCGAGGAAGATTGGGAATTTCTTTTTGTTTAATTTAGTGGTCTTAATTAAGTGCAATAGTAATTCCAATAAGGTAGATGTTATGGAATTTTAATTGGAGTGGCAGATATTAATTCTGCCCACAAAGTTGGTTCTTTGAGCAAATGATTGTGATGCGCAACTAGGCGAATTTTTATGGGGATTAAATCTTTGTTTGTTTGATTGAGACATTTGAGATTAGTGATGGTTGTATCATTTTTGTTTTCCATTTGAGTATTTGTTTAGAAGATCAATTAACACAATTAATGACCTTTCGTTTAGAAAATATAAAATACTGATAAAAATAAACCTGATACCGTATATACTAAACGGGATCAAATTGAAAACAAAGACAAAGGGATTGAGAACCACCTTGATTCTTCAATTTGCAGGACTTTCATTATTTTTGCAATTTGCATGTATTTTGTAATAGAGAAAATTACATAATAAATCCTGGATTTTCACCCTTTTGCACAAAAAATCCTGTATTTTAGAAAATTACATTCCAAAACCTTTGAATATTTGATTGTTTTTTCTTAAACTTCCCATTGTTTAGGGCCATTGATCAAAATTAGTGAATGAAAAACGCTAGAAAAACTCAATAAAAAAATATAAATTTAAAAATCTTACCAAATAATATAATATATAACTTATTTCGGTAACCGAAAATCATATAGATGATAACATTTTACATTAATTTTTCACATTTTTTCGTGTTTACAGTTTATATTTCATTGGTTCAGTTTTTCGGAGTTATATATATGAATATTCTAAATTTCTAAAGTATACATTTTTCTGTGTTGATTATATAATTTTTCCTCTTTAATCTCGATAAATGAATGTCCGATAAATTAATAATCTCGGTTAAATATGAAAATCATTCAGTCCCAAATCGAGCCAATATACTAAATTAATATTTTCGCTAAATGCATAAGATAATAATTTTTTTTATAATTCTTTTAGGCACATTAAATATATAAATTAATAATTGATTAAATACATAAAAGAAATAATACTTAAATGTTCACAATATTAATGAGATTTTTCTAGATGAATTCTATTTTCTTAATTCAGTTCTTTTTCAAAATGTATCTAAAATTATTTGCTTATTATTTGTACTTAAATTCAACTCTATCTCGCCTCTAATTTTTGCAATGTATACAACACATTCGGTATATGATTTGGAATCTATATATAATGAGTTAGATTCCATAAGTAAAATTGATAACTATTTATAGATGTTATATTCAATGTGTATGAAATATCTTGAAATATTATATTTTATAAAGTAATAAATTTTAAAGCTTTTTATCTTATGTATATTTACTTATTAACTTTTTCATGTATACTAAGAATTAACTTTTAGAATTTTATTTATGTAGAACTATTATGCATATACATGTTAAATTTTAGGTTTCTCTATATGCACATATAAATAATAATATGTATTAACTCTTATGCATATACATATTAAATTTTAGGTTTCTTTACACTCACACATAAATTTTGGCTCTATCTAATTTTTATTATTATAAATTGAACATGTATTTTAAGAAAACAATTGCAAATATTAAACTTTAATACTCTTTTAACTTAATAAATATTTATTTATCAATAAATTAATGAATTATTCATTTATCGATAAATAAATAATATCTCTAAAATAATAATTTTTCCTAATCCCAACACTATTAATTTATAAAGATTTTATTGTATATGTAATAGGCAAACTACAAACCACTAAAAATTTATGACAAAGAATTGGGTTGGTCAATTGAAGATTGATGGTCTGATTGAAGCAGGTTTCTTTTTTTTCTTTTTAAATGTAAGAAGAACACGTTTTAATTGTAAATTACCAAATTATTAAATCCATTTTACGTACGTTGTATTTATTTTCCTGGCCTGACATCTCTCGCATGTTTATTTATTTATTTTTTATTTTTTTAAGGGAAGTAACAATTGATAAGATTAATTGTCTATCAGCTTCTCTATCCCATTATATGAACCTTTACTTTATGGGATGATATGTTGCTATATGGACAAATACAAACATCTCTTGACCTTATTAATAAAAATAAAAATAATATATATATATATTCGCAATAAGGCTAGATTATGATAACTAAAAAAATGCATTGGGATGTCAATATGATTCCCGAACATAATTGATTCCTCAAAAAGTCTACAGATCGATATCCATTCCTTAATAATTCTGCCCAAATCATTTTCTTTAATTTTAATTGATATCTTCGTATGTTACAATATTAAATAATAAACATATTTCTTTTTTTTTTTTGATAAATAATAAACATATTTCTACTCTGCCTCATAAAATTCGTGGTCGAAATCACAATATTAAAATAGTAGTTTACCTATTTATTTGTGCAGAGAAGCCGTATTTGCAACTTTGGACTGCCAAAATTATGAACAAGTCATGTATCATGCACGCATTTTACAAATAATTCGAAAGCTACATACATGAACATTTTGAGACTACTTAAATATGGGATTACTACAAATTTTATACGGTATAACGATAACATTATTCTGTAATCATATAACAAGCACTTCCAAGTAATAGCATCTTAATTTAGCCACACAAAAAAAAAAAAAGTAATAGCATCTTAATGCTTAATTTTCCATAAAAAAAGTAATATAAATTTATAATTTTAAGTAATAAGACTCTACACGATAGTCATATTGATATATGACGGAAGCTCCTTTCTTCATTTTTTTAAGAGATATTGTTAATATCACACACAAAGGAATAGGCAACTAATTATTTAATAATATTAACAAAAATAGTAAGAAAAAGAACGAGCAATAAAACAGTTAATCTACAATTGGGAAGTGGGTTATGTGCTTGAGTATGTGCCAATTCACATTTTATAGCGGGATGTAGTCGTAAAAAGAATATTTTAGTAGGTAAACTAGAGAAAAAAGTTATATATGTATATATAATATAGAATAATGTTATGGGGCACCAGTGGTGCTAAGCACCACAATGATGTGACACTCTGTTACTGGCTAATCATAATTATAATTCAAGTGGGGTCCATATAGAACTCAGTTTATTAATTAAATCATCCAATGACAGAGAAAAATTTGAGTTGGGGCATCGCTCCACTCGCCCCACTTTCCCTCCAACCGACAGCCCCTGATCTCTAATTTTCGTTCAAAATATGTGGGCAAAATTGAATTGTCATTTGGACTTAAATATATTATCTTGGCTTATGAGTTGCATTTAATTCAACCATTTTTTTTTTCAGATGAGTTTTTATTATGGCTTAATGCCATAAATAATCGAAGACAAAAGGGACCAAATCAATCTAATTAATAAGTTTATGAAATAGAAAGAGGCTAAGAAATATATTAAACTATCGGATTTCATTTGGTAATAAGGTAAAAGCCGTTGATCTAATACCAGCTGGTACTAAATGGAAAAGGATGAGGAAAAAAGAAAAAGCATGTGACAGGTTACCAAAGCACTCATAATGACTTTTTCACCCCAGTTGTTACCTTGTGTTGACAAAGTGTTAGGTAATCTTCCAAATCCAATACTACTAAAAAAAAAAAAAAATGGAAAAAAATCTTCCAAATCCAACGCGCAGTGTACATTAGAATGATATAAATTCATATGGTTGATTAGGTCAGCTATGCATACTTCAACTCTTATTCTCCAACCTAGGACCTCACTCTTAACCAAGACTATGCCACTTTTGGCCACAAATTTCCAAGTGGGCAGCTTTCCATTTTGATAGTTGGTATATATGACAAAAAAATTAATATACACTGAATTATTCTTTTTAATTCTGTTTGGGTACCTCACGTCACATTCGTTTTGGGTCACAACCAAAGTTCTGGCACATTTTTTTTGTCATAAAAAAAAAATCAACTGGTATATTTTATGTATCAACACCTGTGAGACAATGATAGAAGGCCGCATACTTTCATTTTTCTTGCAAAATTAAAGCAGTAAATTATAAACTTGGGTGTTCGTTAGAATTCTCAGACCAAGCCAATCTTATAAATAAGATATAATTTAACATTTTTTTATATGCCAAAATCAGTTTTTTCTTTAATATTTAATTTACGTATTTAATAGATTGATTCTTAATTATGTTACCTTTGATATATATGAAAAGTCGCAGATACTCCTTACCCAACTTGTTTGTTTTGGAAAAAATTACCCTTCAATATATATATATATATGTACATGGTTCAGAAAATAGCATGAATCTTACCTTTTTTAAAAATAAAAAAAATAAAAAAAAAAAGAAAGCGACAATTAATTAACTTCAACTGGAAGACTTTGGTGAAGTACTTCATGCATGAGCTAAGAAATTAAGGGATTGTGATTTTGTGATATGGTTTGAGCCACACAAGCTAAGTATAGTGACTGAATTAATATTAATTGGACGGCTAAGAGGATATTAATTCCATTTTATATTAAGTACCCCTTATAAGCAACACAAAGGTCATATGACCTTAGAACACCCTGATGAGGGTGCATATAGGATTATATGCAAACCAAACCAATATATATGTCAAACTCCTAGTTGCAAAGTTTGTACGGCCTTGTTTGGTAGTGCAATTCCAAAAGGACAATGATATAGGGACAATTTTAGAGGTTGGAAACTTGGAATATAAGAATTTAGAAGGTCGTCGAACGTGGGAACTATATATATAATGACTCTTGATATTACATGTTTATGCGTCTCTCTCTATATATGATTAATTTTAAAAAAGAACTACAAAAGTACATGCGCTTTTTTTTTTTTTTTGGTTATGTATATCAGTACGCAATAAAATAGGGTGGGCTTAAGAAAATTCTTGTTCCTCTCCTCATGACCACTTTACACGAATTGGCATTGGATGACACAAGTCCTTAACAATATGTTTGACGTTTCTTTTCATTGTTTCTTTTTTTTCCATAGATTTGAAAGGACATTGATGACCAGATCACCATCATCAACATTTCTTTAAATAAATAAATAAGTAAACGTTATTGCAATATAACTAGTTGAGAACTTCTTTTCGTCGTATAGAAAATTTGAGAACATTATAAATAAAAGATCATTGGAATAAGACTATTTCTATGCGAATAAGTGCAAAAAGATTAAAATATTAAACAAGAAGTCCTCGGATAGTATATAAATATTAAACAAGAAGTCCTCGGATAGTATATATGTACCATTAGATTTGTTTTCATTTCCACAAATAAAAGACATGTATAAATCTCTCCAAGAACTTTAGCATAACACTATTTGCCACTTAAAAAAGAGTACAGTTTTTACGTGGTTAAAAATATTAGTTAAAAATATTATGCAACAAAATGTCCTTAGTTTGAGAAAAGAATTTAAAATAGTTTTGTCATAAGAATAGATCAGGTTAGGATGAGGAAAAGCAATTTTTATTTTTTTTTGAGTTGTTGGCTTCCCAACACTTTTTTCGTATAGNTGGAGTTCAGTGAGCAGAGACTGAATCCAAGTAATCTCAGCCACAACATTAGCAAGACTGCGATACTCAGCTTCAGTGGATGATCTAGATATAGTATGCTGTTTCTTAGACTGCCAAGCAATTAAATTGGAGCCAAAATAGATACAATAACCTGAAGTAGACCGACGATCATCTGGATCTGCAGCCCAATCAGCATCACAAAATGCAACCAGTTCAAGTGAAGAACTTCGGGTGAGATGAAGACCTGAATCAAGAGTACCTGCTAAATATCGCAAAATTCGCTTGGCTGCAACCCAATGAGACTGAAGGGGATTTTGCATGAATTGACAGACTTTATTCACACTATAAGCTATCTCTGGTCTGGTGATTGTAACATATTGTAAGGCTCCTACCACAGATCGAAACAAATGAGGATTTTCCATTGGATCACTGCCAAAGGCTGACAAGCGAAGACCACTAGTCATTGGAGTAGATTGTGAGTTGGCAGATTGCATTTTTACTTTGCACAACAAGTCTTTAATATATTTAGTTTGAGACAAATGAATGCCTTGAGAAGTATGATGAACTTGAATGCCCAAGAAATAACTAATTTCACCCAAATCCTTGAGAGCAAAAGACTTATGTAGATCAGCAATGAGTGAGGAAATCAAAGTAGAACAATTGCCAGTGATCAAGATATCATCCACATAGACTAGGACATAGATAGAATGATTGGCACTAAATTTGTAGAAGAGAGAGGTATCAGACTTGGCTGAGGTAAATCCAAATGCAAGCAAGGCTGAGGCTAACTTGTCAAACCAAGCTCGAGGAGCTTGTTTCAAGCCATAGAGAGCCTTATGGAGTCGACAAACAAGCTGAGATTGAGAAGAATTCTCAAAGCCAGGGGGTTGTTGCATATAAACCTCTTCTTGTAGATCACCATTAAGAAAGGCATTGTTTACATCAAGCTGACGAATCAACCATCCTCGGGACAAAGCCAAAGTGAGCATAAGCCGAATTGTTACTGGTTTAACTACTGGACTAAACGTCTCAGTGAAATCAAAACCTGGTTGTTGATGAAATCCCTTGGCTACTAAACGTGCTTTATAACGGTTCACAGTTCCATCAGGATTTTCCTTAACTTTAAAGACCCATTTACAGCCTATTGGAGTTCTACCAGCAGGAAGCTTAACCAGAGACCAAGTGTGATTATGAGCTAAAGCTGAAAGTTCTTCTTCCATAGCTGTTTTCCAATGAGGGTGTTGAAGAGCTTCAGACACTGTGGCAGGTTCTAGAGAGGTCATGAAAACCTTTGGTTTGTGTATTCCAGACTTGGAATGAGTCTGCATATGATGAGTATTACTGCTAGAATCAGGTTGCTGCATAACAGAATTAGTAGCAGTAGTAGTACCTGTTTGATCAGTGGGCTGCATTACAATAGGATTAGCAGCAACAATATCAAATATAGAATCAGTTGGTGCAGCAGTATCAGTTTGGTGTTCATTAACATGTTGGACAGGACACGAAGAACAAGAAGATGAATTAGGAGAGGAATGAAAAGAAGAAAGAAGTGGAGGAGTAGCTGACGTGAGAGGAAAACACTGAGAAGCTGAAATAGAACCTGAACTTATGGAGGATAGCTGAGAATAAGGAAAAGAGTACTCATCAAAGATAACATCGCTGGAGATATAAATTCTTCCATCAGGAGCAAGACATTTATATCCTTTATGTTTAATACTATATCCCAAAAAGGTGCATTTAACAGATCGAAACTGTAACTTGAATCGATTATAAGGCCTAAGATTGGGAAAACATGCACATCCAAACACCTTAAGAAACTTATAGTCAGGAGTTGTCTTAAAAAGCATTTCTAATGGTGTTTTGTTATTGAGTTTAGGTGTAGGTAGTCGATTAATCAAATAAACGGCTGCCCTATAAGCTTCATCCCAATATTTTAGAGGCATAGAGGCATGTGCTAATAGAGTTAGACCTGTTTCTACAATGTGTCTATGCTTCCTCTCAGCGACCCCATTTTGTTCATGAGTGTGAGGACAAGAAACTTTATGAATGATACCATGGTCAGATAGTAATTGTGTAAAAGCTTGATACTCTCCCCCCCAATCCGACTGAATGACCTTAATAGGCAAGTCAAATTGTAATTCTACTTGAGCCTTAAAATTTAGAAATGTAAGTAAGGCATCTGATTTGGTTCGAAGAAGATAAAGCCAAGTAAATCGAGAATAGGCATCAACAAAACTAATATAGTAACGATAACCACTGGAGGAAAGAATAGGTGCTGCACCCCACAGATCAGTGTGAATTAGTTGCAAAGGTTTATCATATACAGTATCAGAATTGGGAAAGGGAAACTTGTGAATTTTGCCAAGACAACATGCTGAGCAAAAATCAACCATAGTTTTATTGCAAGAAGACAGATTACATTTAGTCAACACAGATTTGACAACCTTAGCAGAAGGATGGCCTAGACGACTATGCCATAGCTGAAACAATGAAATGACATTAGGACCACTAGAGTTTGGTACAGAATGAGTGTTATTACAATTAGCATTTGAGGCTAAAAAACAAGAAGTAGATGCTGCAGGTGGACTGAAAATATTGGAAGAAGACGCTGGTAGTTGTTTAGACAAGCTTCCCATTTGAGTTGAGTCAAAGACATATAGACCATTCCTAAGCTTCCCAACCAGAAGTGTCAACTTGGTAACCTGATCTTTAACAAAACACGTATTAGAATGAAACTCAAAGAAGACATTGTTATCACGAGCAAATTGAGAGACACTGAGTAAATTCTTAGTAATAGCAGGAACATGAAGTAAATTGTTGAGATATAAAGTTTGAGAGTGAAAGGGTGACTGAAACACAGAATTTCCAACATGTTTAATGACCAAACCTGATCCATTGCCCATGTGAATTTGTTCTTGACCCAAGAATTCAGAACCACTCATAAGATTCTGAAGATCAGGAGTGAGATGATTTGTTGCTCCTGAATCAGGATACCAGTTAGCATCACTGACTGTTTCTGGTGTAGCCATTATAGCTTGCATCTGATTGGGAGTATGAGCTTGCTGAAAATTGAAATTAGAACCTTGAAGAGAAGCTGGACCATGAAAGGACTTATCAAAACGGTAGAAACATTGCTGCACCATGTGACCAATCTTCCCACATAATTGACATTGTGGTTTGCTGTTTGAATGCCACTGAGACCGTCCTCCACCTCTGCCACCTCTATTAGTGTTAAATCCACCTCGGTTACCATGTGAGAAGCCACCTCTATTGTTATTGTTGTTGTAGTTGTGATGTCCACCATAGTAGCCCTGATTGTAGCTTTGAAAACCACCTCTATGATTATGAAAACCACCTCTGTTCTGTTGAAAACCTCCTCTGCTCGGATGTGAATTAGAAGCACCATGATTCTGGGTAGCCAAATTAGCTTCACCAGAATGAGAATCTAATTCTTTAGCATTTTTCTCCATTCGAGATTCTTGTGCCATTAACAAAGCTTCAATTTCAGCAACAGTGTACTTATCAGGCCTAGAGTTTGTGGAAATCACAAAGGTATCGTACTCTTTACTAAGACCATTAAAGATAGCTTCAATATGATCTTCAGGGGAGATTATATGACCAATAGAAGCAAGTAAATCAACAAGTTTTTTGATCTTAAGCAGATATTCATCAAGTGATAAAGAATCTTTCCGAGTATTACGAAGCTGAGTCTTGAATTGACTTATCTTTGCCTTGTTTAAGGCAGTGTAGTACTCTTTCAAAGCGCCCCAAATCTGAGCTGCAGATTCACACCCAACCATTCGAGTAAGAAGCTTTTCCGTCATTGATGAAAGCAGCCAAGAAACGAGCAATTGATCTTGCTGTTCCCAATTGAGAAACTCAGAGTTGATTTGTTCAGAAGCTTCATCTGCAGAATTCAGAAACTTTGGAGGAGCAGACCTAGAATCAAGAAATTGTTGAAGACGATAACCTTTGATTGCTGCAAGGACTTGATGCTTCCATGGCAGAAAATTGTGATCATCCAGCTTCACTGACAACGAATGAGTGAAAG
>JXTC01000131.1:466235-625748 GCA_002914845.1 Trema orientale | reverse complement strand
ATTTTGGACGGCCTTGAATGGTGATAAAGGCCCATTATATCCAGCAAAGCCCACTTTGCGCTATAATAAGGGTTTCTAACACTTATACCTACAAAAACCGAAAACAATTACAAATATATGAAAGTCAGACTTTTTTCTAATTTTCGTACAGTTTTTATTAGGAAAATATCACTTTTTAAAAAATATTTAGAAAAATATCATTTTTAAAATAGTTATTGGCTACCGGTTTTAAGAAACTGGTTATTGATTACGGGTTACCAGTTATATACCAGTTATAAATATCTTTGGTTACTAGTTACCAGTTTCTATAAGGAGAAATTACACAATATACGGTGTTTCAGAAAAAAAATTTTGAAAAATACGATGGTTTTGTATTTTTTTAATGTGCGGTACGGTTTTTATTAGAAAAATACTATTTTTTAAAAAATATTTAAAAAAATATCATTTTTTAAAATAGTAACTAATTTCTGGTAAAAAGATATTTATAACTGGTATATAACTAGTAACCAGTAACCAGTTTCCAGAAAACTATTAACTAGTAATTATTTTTAAAATGGTATTTTTCTAAATATTTTTAAAAAAGTGATATTTTCCTAATAAAAAGGTACCAAAATTGGAAAAAAGTGTGACTTCCGTATATTTGTAATTTTTTTCGGTTTTTGTAGGTATAAGTGTTAGAAACCTTTTCCAGAACTAGTTACTATTTTTAAAAATGGTATTTTTCTAAATATTTTTTAAATACGGTATTTTTCTAATAAAAACTATACCGCACCTTAAAAAATTCAAAAGCACCGTATTTTTTAAATTTTTTTCAGAAACACCGTATATTGTGTAATTTTCCCCTATAATAAGCAATGGAAATTAAAAAGGGCTTCTTAGAAAAATATAAGCCCAAAGTCCAAGAATTGATAAATCTAGAATGGGCTGAATATTTGAAAAAAAATCCTGGATTGATTAAAAAAAATATTACTTTTTAAACGTTTCTTTAAATAAATATCACTTTTTAAAACTATTTAGATAATACCATTTTTTCAAAATGAGTATTTTTTTTTAGTGGCACTCAAAGTAACCAATTGAGTTACATGAGTTAACTAGTCTAATTACCTTGTGTCACTTCACTAGTTACCTCAAGTATCTCATTAATTAATAAAAAGTAGTATTTTTCTAAATAAATCTAAAAATTTTCACACAAATTTTAAAATCTAGGATTTTTCAATTATTTTGAAAATTATCATATAAAATCAAATTTCCTCAATTTAAAAAGAGAAATAAGAAAATACATAAACAAAGCAGTGTTGTTTTTAAGAATAGGTATTGCTTAAAAATTAAGTTTGCGACTCAGCCTAATAACATATGGTCTTGCATTCGTAGTAGTCAATAGTCAGGTATGTTCTTTCTTTGGTTCTCTTTTCTTTTTACGTTTTTGATTTCTCCTTTTCATATAAATATTTTAGAGCTTTCATAATTTTTACGATAAGTTATGTATACTTTTTTTATTTTTTTGACAATTGGGAGCGGAGGGATTTGAACTCAATACCTCAACATTAAAGATGAATATAATTACTAATCAGATTATGTCTGTGATCACATTTTATTTTCTTCTTTTGAAACCCTCATTTTTCTTTTTTCATATTAGAAGGACCAAACCGTATCCATAATTGCAATTTTGTATATGCTATTCTAGAAATGCGCTTCCTTTTTTATTCATTTACAATATAATATTAGAAGTATTTTCATTCAACTTGATTCTATAACCCTGTAAAACAATGATATCGTCCTTCTTTGAATTGATATTTGTTTGTTCAATTGTTAAGTGTGATAACCCATATACAAAAATAAAAAGGAGGATTTATCTATATTATGTAAATAGTATAATTGATAAAAGCAAAGGTTATATGGCCCTTAATTAAGTAGTTATTGGAGTTATTCTAGTAATTAAATAATTATCTCTTTAAGAAATCCTAAGGTCTAATGATTTGCTCAGTTTTATACATATATTTTATCGAAAAAGGTTTTTTGTGCTAAAAAAAAGTGAGAGAGAAGAGAAGGCTTTAAGCCTTGAGTGTCATTAGGTGCAAATATTTTATTCTAGAAGTTCTCTTTTTTTTTTTCTAGTTTAGAAATTATAAACTTACAATAAAGAAAGAAGATGGGTTTTTCAATGACTTTTGTTGTATATTAACAAACACAGCTTACTCATTAAACTTCCGGTAATTGACTATCACTAATTGTCATTACCTTTCTACCAATTTTAAACATCCAAACAAGAATTTTTGACTTCTTTTCCGATTATATTAATGACCCATAAAGGTTTTTGATTTTTTAAAAAAAGTTGTGGTTATGTTATGCATTTTTAATTATGTAATGATTTTTTAAGTTGAGTTCTACTTTAGAACTAAAATAAGGTTTTGATCTTTAACATTGTTAAATAAAAATTATTGATTGTTTTACATAATATATATTATTCTGTTAATAATTTATTTTTAAACATGTAAAGTTGATGATTATTATAAAACATTTTATATCTTAAGAATGAAAATATATATGAAAAAATATTTCAGATTGTTAGAAAAAATGAGAAAATGTATAAAATACTTGTTATATCCCTCGATTTTATATCATAAAAGGCTTTTATTACAATTTGGAGTGTCAAAACTCCAATTCTCTAACATAAAGGGATTTTGCTTTTAATAAATGAGTTCGCAGTCAATTTTACAAATTGGTTTGGAGTTTAGGATATTTTTGTATCAAAACTATTCGTAGTTATTAAATTAAATTTTGTATGAATTTAACAAATATGTCAATCTAGATTTATTTAGTTATATAAAAGTTTTGATACAAAAATGTAGTTCTTAATTAAATTTTATGTGAATTTAACAAATATTTCATTCTAGATTTATTTAGTTATATAAAAGTTTTATTTCATTTTTCACAAATAATTTTTCATGTTAAATATAATTACTAACAATTTAAAATAAACATGGGGGTAAAGGATTAACAAATAAATTTAGAGAAATTTAGGTGGATGACCAAGATTTTAAATTTGATTAAGTAAATGTCCACTTTTAAAATTTTATAGTTAAATGTCTAGGTATATATATTTTTACACTTGGTAGATAAACATATCTACCAATTTTAGTTACTGTACTAAAATGTACTGGGTATATAATTTTTTATACTTGGTATATAAAATTTTACACTTGGTATATAAGCATATATACCGGATATTTTGCTATAACATTTGACAAAGGGACATTTACTGAAATTGGGCCTAAAATTTGGTCAAATTTCTATAAGCCCCTTAAATTTGGACTAAAAAATAGATAATGGATATGATTAAAACATGAAATTAAGCAAATACGATTATGACATAAGTATAACTCGAGTTTGAAATTAGGCAATGGGCACTATTAAATACAAAGACAAACAAACACAATTATGAACAAGAACGAAAATGTTCACGACATTGTCGACATTTCCACGACATTATCCATATTTTAAAGTCTCGATATAGATATAGGGTTGAAAGATTTTCTTTCCGGAGTGTCTGCAAAATATCCATAATATCCGGAAGTATCCAGGATATTTGTTAAAATATCCATATAATATAAAAAATGACCATGAAATTTTTCTTTTTGCAAAAAATTTAATCTATAGCCCAATTTCTTCCCCTTTATTCAAAAATAAAAGGTCATTATATTGTTTAATTTAAACTTATTAAGGAATTAAAATCCAAATTACGAGTTGACAATAGAAAGAAATCAAGAAACACACATATGAATTATTAACTATAGAAAAAATTATTCGAGATACGTAGTATCTTTGTAAATGTATTGCTTAGAATATTTAGATCAAGATTAAAAGTTCGGAACTTATCTAATATTTTTTAACCTCCTAAAAATTCTTTTTAACTCATTCTCATATTAGAAACACTTAGAAGTCTGATATCTTTGTCATTTAATTAGAATATTACAACTTATATTATTTTATGTACTCTTAATAGAGAGTATTTAGAATATTTTAAAATTATAACTAATATATAATAATGTTAATTCTCTAGTAATAATTATAATGAAGTCATTGTACAATATATAAGGAAAAAAATTTATCATATTCAAGTAAATATGTATTATTTATGTTATTAATCTAGATCAAATAAAGTAATATTAGTTGTGTTAGCATTCTATAAACTTTTGTCGAAAAAATAGAGTTGTTTTCAAAGTTTTTATTTTTTTTCCAGAATATCCATCGACATTGACATTTTCATCCTTGATTATGACATGAGAAGGACAAGTTTAAAAATTGACATAATTAGGCAAGACTTCAAAAATGAATATAATTAGATATAAAAATAACATAATATTATCCTAAACAAATGCAAAAGTAAACTAATACGAGAACATGAAGTGACTATTTGTACTTGAGCTGATACCACACGATTAATAATATGTTACAGGTATAACCTGATGGTAACCACGCATCTTTCCAATGTGGAAGATCTTGATTTTAAATTCTCTAATCTCCAATTCACCAAAAAAAAAAAACCCCCTCTTAGGTATGACTATATTGTAGGTTCTTCATATGTTCTATCTCTCCATCCCTCTTTCGTATATTAAATTGTACCCCAGTATGAAGATGATTGACTAAAGATCGAAATCCTCCACGATCTAATGGTATCATGGTATGTGTTGCCCACTAACCTTTGCACAAAGTCAACCCCATAAGCCAATTAATGGTCAGATAGCCAGAACTTAAACCATAAAATATAAATCCACAAATACACATATCGATTCAAAATTTATAATATATGTACTTTCTTCCGAAAAATAAAAAGATATATATACATGTCCATTTTTTTTAAAAGAAAAAAGGAGCTTATAACGAAAACTTCCTCCACGGCACGTGATTAAGGATGGTGACTTCAGCATCATTTCCCATAGCTCAAGTTGAGGGTACAATTTTTATTTTTTTATTTTTTTATTTTTGAAAGGAGAGGGTACAATTTTCAAATTACAAATATGTATAAAAGACAATTTTCCAATCGAAAGACAAAAGTGGGTAATTAACTTTATCTTTTTTTAACCTTTTCCTTAAGAAACATTTTTCTTCTAACCTTTTTCTACTCTCTAAACTAATCTAACCCCTATTGTTGAAAATTAGCAGATCATTATGCTCAATGTAGATATAAAAGTGAGCAAAAACCACTGTGGTATACTTTGACCATGATTTGTAACAAAAAATATAGTTTTACATGACTTTGTGGGGTCAAAATTTAAGAAACCCACTTCAGAATCCCATGCTGGGCTGTATTTGGAAGCCTCAAAGTCGGACCATTAAATTATGTCCCACCCTTTTTAGTCAACCCATTATGGTAACTATGCCTCGTATAATTTTAAAATAAAATCATTTTGAAAGTTTCCCATCATAACAAACCTCAATAATAAAATGATCCGATGGCGATTAGTGCTACACATTTCTCATTCCCCATAATATGCCGCGCCGTGCCGTCACAGGCAATTTTGTTGCTTTCACACCAAAAAATTATAACCAATTGATAAATTATTGGCAAATTTATATTCATATAATATTAACTAATAACATGTGATTCAGTGAGATTTTTTGTTTTTTTCTTTTGGTATAAGAAAATCATTGAGCAAGTTACATAAGGATGACAAATTGCACACGCAATAAATTTAAAGTAAATAACAAACTTAGACATATATATGGTTGCAATAACTCAATTCACATTACAAAAATAATACACATGAACAATTAATATATTTAAACATATATATAATTTGATCCAAATTAATGGAGATCGGATGAGTATATATGATTTTTTTTTTTCCTTTTTTGGGGTTTCTGAATCAAGATTTTCTCAGTTCTCTAATGTGTAGAACCATAGAAGTAAATTAGCAAATCCACGAGACATGTTCTTTTTTTTTTCCCTTTTGTTTTGTGAAGAACAAATTAACAAGATGAATATTACAAGACCTTTTAATGAGAGAAGAAAACCTCATCATGATCAGCATCAATGGTGCAAAGGGTTTGGTCCAGTGGGAACAAGGCGCTTCTCAACACCATACCGAGGATCTATCTCACTCCCGCCGCCACCGCCGGGGTCTGGCTCCGCGGGCAGGTTCCGATGGTGATGCCGGCTGTGACGATGGAGATGCCGCTGGTGCCGAATGAACGGCGAAAAGTCAAATTTGGTACTTGACAATAGCATTTTCCGGTTACTACTACTGCTCAGGGAGTGATGATGAGTAGTAGTAGTAGTAGTAGTAGCAGTGGTGGTGAATAATGAACTAGCCTTGGAACTAATTACGTTATTATTGAATCCAAACCATCCCATGTGAAAGAATAAGAAGAAGAAAGAGAGCCAAAGAATGAGCCTAAAGAGGTGATGAGAAAAAATATTAAGCTTGAGAGCCATAATTAACAAGGGAGAGAAAATATGGATAGAGAGATCATAACATAAGAGATAGCATGTAGCTAGATAGAGGAAAGCAAGAGAGAGAATTTGGTGAGAAAATATGTGACACCTTGAATAATGTGGTTAATTTCTGACTAAAGGGGGATTTAGCTAGCTTAAGAAATGTAGCTGAGAGTTGACATGAACCATATAGTTGTGCTTGCTTGTTCCATTAGACTCTCTCAGCTGTATGGTATATTCTTATACTTTTATTATGATATTAATTTGGAATTAAGATAAAAGGGCCAGTTGATGCGGAGAGAGGGGGCAGAAGTGTGGAGCAATATATTCTAATTGTTTGTTCCAATGAAACTTCCTTTGCGTTCAAGGAACAAAGCTGGGAGAGGTATATAATAAAGGCCGTTTTGTCAAACTTTGAAATGCATATGTGTGTGTGTGTATATATATATATATATATATATTGGGATGTCCCCATTATCATGATATACCTAAATATTATATTGGAATATGAGCTGCGATTATTTGACAGCTCTGTTACATCCAAAACTACATAATAAATAACCGAAATACTCGAACTATATTCATTTATATATATACCGCCCCATCCACTTTACAAACTAAAGTCAATTACTTAATTTATTATTTTCAAGAAATTTATATAGGTTGTGCTAACTATATATGTGTATATATCTTCTCAAGGGCTAGGCTTTCTTCCTTTCCCTTCGATTATATAAATAACGGTATTAATTAGATTTTTACTTATTGAAATATACAATATTAGAGAAAGGTTGGCGTATGATTACTAATCAGATTAAGTTGAATATTCTAAAAAATTTTCTCTTATTATTTCTAATTAATAGAACTCTATCATATCAAGGCCATTAATTCATCAAGTATTATTAATATATGATGTGAAAGAGAAAATATGTATATTGTTAATGTTTTCACAGGAGTGCACGTAATGAGGGAAGGCGTTGTTTCAGAGGTTGAACCAGTCTGGTCTAGCTTTATACACACACAAGCCATGGACAACTCATACAAATTGGAAACTAATCCCACGCGTTTGTTTGTTTGTTTTTTTTTTTTTTTTTTTGCCGACTTTTTGCAGTTTTAATCACAAAATAAGACTTCTAATTTGTCATCTTTATGATCCTTATCACCTTAATTATGCAAATGTGTTTTGAGTTTGACCTATAATGAAGTAATATTAGATTATAGCCCTTGAAAGTACTTTGATTTCTTGTTTCAATTTTATGATTATTTATAATTTTCTCAATTCTTAATTACCCACATTAAAAAATTAAGTCAATGCTATAAAGTACTGTTAACTCACACGCCTATAGATTTGTAAATAGTACGCTAAAGATGCATTAATGCATGGGAGAAAACAATTCCTTCTCTTAGACTCCTTCATTAATGTCTCCTTTTTATGTATACCAATCTTTTAACCCTTTTTCTCTATCGGGTTATTACTTTAACTAAGAAAAATTTGAAATGCATATTAATCCTAGTCCGGTTACTTCTAGCTAGTCTTTTTGCATTTATTGGTCAGAAGTTTTCTATGTTGCCAATTCTATTAATTATAAAAGCTTTCACTAGTTGCAATGAATGAATATTTACAATTCGAACTAATAGAGATTTATTTAATCGAGAAAAATACTTGAGAGAGAAAAGCAAACACAAACAAAAGTTACATCAAGTTTTTTTGGCCTCCTTTAATCTGTTGTTTATATATATATATATACACACATAATTGTATGCAAATTTTAACGTATAAATAGCTAGATTAGTGGAACATGATTCAGACTCAAATTTAATCACATAATAGAACTTTGGAAATTTTCGGTAACTTAATTGAAGCAAAGCATTACATATATGTATGTTTAATTGTTTATGCATTTTACAGTCAAACATACATGCAATTCATGGGTCACTTTACTTGAATAGCATTAATACTTTGGCTACTAATGCTCCTTATGTAGATGACCACCGAACACATAGATCCATCATGGTGAATGTGCTACACGAGCTCCAAGTCTCCAACCCATTCTCTCTCTCTCTCTCTCTCTCTCTCTCTCGCATATCTTCAGGAAGTGGGAATGGACTTTGAATTTGGCTTTTTCTTTGCAAAATGCCAAAATGAGAGGCTCTTGTCGAGCACATCCTTAGGGAGAATTAATTAGCTAGCTATAAAACTGGCTTTGCCACTCCCTTTTTTTTTTTTTTTCCCGGGTTTTGCCATGTACAAAGTTCTGCCACGTGGAATGATGAATAACGGCCCCACACCATGTTTAAGGTGTCATGGATATTTGGTGATTTTATTGACCCTGTTTTTTTTTTCATTGACCCTGTTGTGAATTTTTAACTTCATTGTTTTTTACACTAATTAATTATGGTGAACCCTTTGGGGCTAAAATTTCAAGGGAAGTTGTTGATGATTACCGACTTTTGAGTCAAAAGTCAAACTACCCACCAAATACACACCTATGTGCTTTGCAATATATGGTCTGGGATACATATAGAGATAATAATTATAGACAAAGATCATCGCTTTGGATGGTGAGAGCTTGATTTTTAATGGCAGGTTCTAAAGATTTTAACTAAGAGATCACAGTGCTTTTATTCTGCTAATTATGCCCATGGAAATTAGATTTAGCCAGAAATATAAACTAAGCTAAAAGGTAGATATAATTATGAAATAAATTTTTATAGCACAGGTTCATTCTGTTATATGTGTTTGTGTATCATATACTGCTTTTTATATATTAATCAGATGTTGTATGTGATAGTCTGCCTTTCTGATGGTAGAATATGATTGGACTTGAAATTCAGTAGTGTTAAGCACGAGTGTAGTAGATGGATAAAATGTTCATTTGATATTGTTAACTTAAAACAGGGAAGGGGGATCAGGAGACAAAGTAGTTCCAAGAATGCACGTAGAATGATCAACAACCATACTTATAATACTATGAGGGAGAAAAGGGTAATTCAAACGGTTTAGCTACTAAAAGGTACGAAACTAATCAAATTGTGTGATGGCCTTTTTATCTTTGAATAATACTAGAGAAACTAAAAAGTTGCACAAAAAGCTTATATGGTGTGATTCCACTTTGGAATAGTGTGAATACTACATATTAGTATAAGGTTTACCACATCATTAAATAGAAACATTAAATGAAATAAAGAGGAGTAAGGAAAAACAACTAGCAAAATCCAACAAGTAAGAATTCTTTCAAAAACTGAATAGATCATTACGTAAGTACATAGATTTTGGAATTCATTTTAAGATTCCACATTATAATTGAAAAGAAAAAAATGGTATTTTTAGCAAATTAAGCGGTTAAGAAGCATCCATTCAAAAACGCCATCATATTCAAGGATTAAAATGTCGATGTTAATGTTAATGTTGAAGTTTTATTTTACGGATATTGTCGATGTCAAAGATATTTTGGAAAAATACCAAAATTTGTTTTAAAACTCAAAATTTTCAAGGAAAACTCTAAAAAAATACTAAAACAAGTGATTGTATAACTTATACTAGTTTTTATTTAAAAACAAAACCTATTTACACTTTATAAGACAATAATATATACGTATATAGTATAAAGACGACCGAATTTTATTTTATAGAACAATTTTAAAATCAGACTATATATCACACTATAAAAATACATCTCATATAAATACCTTACAAATTATAATTAGTTCTAAATTACATTGAAAATAAATAAAAATCATTGATAATATATAACAGTACAAATACATTCAATACTAAAATGAGTTTCTTTGAGGTTGAAAGTCATAAAAGAAATTCCCGTCTTAGTCCAAAATTTTTTTCAAAGGTCATGAAAGTCCCTTGTAGAGATTCCAAAATAATAAATGCAAGTAGTATAAATATTCTCATTAAATACAAGTAATTCTAAAATTTTGCCGACATATTGTAGAAGGAGAATTATGAATTATTTTTGTATTCTTTATTACCATTTTTTATAAATAAAAAAAAAAGAAAAAAAAAAGAAGACTTGGAAAAAAATTCGACATTTCTATCGACATTTCAAAATGCTGATGACATTGTCACGACAATATTCATAAATATTTCGATATTAGCTTATTTTTTATCGATATTTTACCGATATCGATATATCCTCGACATCATTGATATTTTACGGATGTACAGGAAAAAAAATCTTTTCACCTTATATAGTGTTGAGACTTCAAAACAAGGACATTCAATGTCGACAAATATCGCAACATTTTAGTCTATGATCATATCATTGAAACAAATGCTAATTAGAAATCAAAAATAAAATCACATTTTTCCCTATTCACTGTTTTTAAATAAATTGACTCCAAAACATTCAAATTTACAAGTCACCTAACTATCTAATGTAATTGGATGACTAAACTATCTATTCTAATCCAATTCAGATTTACATATGTGACCTATAATGGATTCCCTAAGTCACAAAACCCTAAGACTCTCAGACAAATGAGCATAGTTAGCAAAACCAGTTGTCTATCAATTGATTAGTAGCTCTAAAAATAGTGTTTTGGATATAGTGCAATGGCCAGTGGGTCATACTTGATATCTATGTGCCTAAGATTCTCACATGGCTAATAAGCTACAATAATAACATATTTCTATTGAATGTTAAGCATTTAGAGCTCGTTAATATCAAGTATATGGTAATTTGCTCATTTCTTATATTATATATTTTTCAACCTGTATTATTGTATTGATGCATGTTATAGACACAACATTGGTATCCTGAAGATGGCAGAGCTCCAGATCTCATCCCATGTTATGTACATATATGAATTTTTTTAAATTGATATGAAAACAAAATAAAGGTTCTAAATAAAATGTTTCTTTTCAAATTCTTTCTCTTTATGATGCTTATTTTTAAAAAAATTCAAGCAATAAGTTTAATACTTCATAACCTAATTGAGTACAATTAGACTAGCAAGGTTAAGGAGTGTCACAATAGAAATTTGAAAAATAGAAGGATAAAGGGAGTATTTCATCAAGGTCATAAAATATTTATGATATTTTCCTTTAAATAAATTCTGTTTTGATGTATAGAGATTAGTTGGAAATGGAATGTATAAGAATGATGTTGATTCTTATATATTAAACAATTATTAAGGAGAACTAAACTGAATTTAGTTCCTTAAGGTACCCTTATATGTATATACATATATATATATATATGAAATGTAGTATGTAGAGCAAAATTATACCAATGAATATCGCTTCAGAAAAAATACTATGCGCTATACACACAGATTGACGTTTGCAATAAAGTCGAGTGGTGTCAAACTGGGCCAGCACTAATGGGCTAGCACGACACGATTAAGAACTGTGACCAGGCTAGCACAATAGGATAAGCAAACGTGCATAGATACAAGTATAGTACATAGCACGACATGCACGAATAATAGGCACGATAGACATAATTAAGAAAAATAATTAGTTTGCAAAAATACACTTATTTTAAATTTATTTTAATTTTTTGGGCATAATTTTAATACAATAAATGAAAAAAAATAAAATTAAAACATTTCCTAGGTAAAAATAATATATATTATAAATATTACGTCAATAACTAATTTTTTAAAACCAAAAAATTCTAAAATTTAGTAAGTTTGAGCCAAAGAGTTTAAAGATATTAAGAATCTAAGGCAAAACTCACCTTCAATAGAAAATCCTTAAAATATTAAGAAAGAAAAATATAGTTTAAGTATGTATTAATCATAACATTTGAGTTACATATTTTGATATACTTTGAGTAGATGCCAATTTAGTTGGACTATACTTTAACTATAGAAATTTAAACTAATTATTATTTCTCACGTACACTCTCGTATTTCAATTTACATTTGTTTTATATAAAAGTTATTTCAATTTTCAAATAATTTCTTTCTATTATATAATATTTAACAATTCATAATTCATAATTACTAAAAAGAAAATATGTCCAATAGTTTTAAAATAACTAAATTTTTGAAAAATAAATAAATAAATAAATAATGAGCACGATTATGGAGCAAGAATAATAAGAGTTTGAAAATAGAAATAATTAGGCTTGAAATCATATAAGATATAAAAAATAGGCAAAATTAGACATGAGAATAACATAACAAAAAATAAGCACGATTTGACACAGAAATAACATAGCATCTAAAACATGTGCAATTAGTACGAAAATAGCATAATATCATAATCGAATATAATTAGGTACGGAAAATAGCTCAACACCAAAAACGGGCATTGATTAGGCACAATAATAGTGTAATATCGAAAACGGGAATAATTAGGTACAAAAATAGACAAGCATGATAATGAAACGTTAACAGCACGAAATTGGGCACGGACACTGACACAGGATATGCACGACATAGGCACAAGCACGTAACGGGCCGGGTACAACAGATACGATTAGTAATCGTACCTGGGCTAGCACAACACGAGGTACGATTGTGCCGCAACTAAATGTGTCTGAGCCGGTATGGTATGGCTCAGTTAACATCTCTATTAGTCGACATATGGTTTGAAGGATATGGTAAACTCTCCTCCCAGGGGCGCGGGGTGCAAAGTCTTCAAAGGAAGATATTGTTGTTGTCTATTTTATTGATCTTGAAAATAAAAAATTGGGCACGTTAATCCTTAATAATTAGTATGTATTAGAGTTTTATGTTTGTTTGAGTGAGAGCAATCACTGGTGAAGATGGATCGGTTTATAAAGTTTACAAGTTTAACGATACATATTTCTATATAGTAAAAATTCATCTGCCTCTCAATGGAAAAAAACTATAGAAGATGTCAAATTATGACCGAAGACTCCTTGATAGACATGTGTTGAGGATTATCAGGTTAACACTAATAAAGAATGTACATTATAATATGGCAAGGGCGAAAACCACAGTGGACGTGATGAATATCTTCTCTGACATGTATGAGAAACCTTTTGCAAATAACAAGGTACATTACATAAAGACGTTGTTTAATATGAGGATGGGAGCAGGTGCATCAACAGCAATGCATATCGAGTATAATACGATGGTATCTTAATAGACATCTATGAAAATCAACTTTAATGATGAGATTTGTGTTTTAGTTATTCTGGTGCAAACAGTTGGGAATCTATAAGGGCAGTGGTTTCTAATTTTGTACGCAAAAGAAAGTTACAATTGAATGATGTGAGATATTGAATTCTTGTTGAAGAGGTTTGCGGAATAGATTTGAGTGAAGTATCATTAAGCTCTACCTTAAATCTCGAGAATAGTAATAGTGGCAACAAAAGGAATTCTAACCAGTATAGGTCGAAGTCTAGGAACGGAAGGAATAAATTTAGATTTTGGAGAAAAGTTGAGTATTGGAATTATAGTAAGACTGGCCACATAAAGGAATGTAGACTGCCTAATCAAGATGGTAACAAAAACAATGGTACCAACGATGCAACTAAAGAAATAAAATATGTTTTACTCTTGTATGTTGATAGTCCTATTGACTCTTGGATTTTAGAATCATGAGCCTCTTTCCATACGATTGCACACCATAATATAATGGATAATTATTATTGGTATTTACAGAAAAAGTGTATATGTATCTTGCTAATGGAAAACCCTTGGATACTATTGGTGACTTGGTATGGGAGATATTTAAAAATATCAAACGGGTTTGTATGGATAATTCAAAAAGTGAGGCAAGTACAAAAATTGATGATGAAAGACGTAATATGACCTTTATCAATAGTGCATGGAAGGTCACCAAAGGTGTCATAGTATTACTGAATATGTGTACATTTTAGGGTGGGTATCTAAGTTGCAGAATATCATTGCACTTTTAACTATTGAGCAAGAGTACATTGCCATGACTGAATGAATAATATATATATATATATATACACACACACTAGAGAATGCATTCTACACTCAAATAGATTATATTGCGTGATGCTGCTATATTATTGCTTTCATACGTTAATTTATTGACGTTTGTTGTTTTCATTCATATTTCATATAAGGATATTTTACCAATTCTATTTTTTGTTTTCCCCACAACAACATGTCTATATATAGTGTCCGAAACTAAATTCCCCACCATTTGACTCGATCCATATTTACTGATCTCAACTACTAGTAGTTACCTTAACACTAGTAGTTACCTTAACAACCATGCACGTTTCTCTGTATATACCACTATCTATATAGACCATAAAATCTCCATGTACGTACAACATCGAAGTTCGATCTCACCAAAATTTTTTGGAACAATAAACCTACCAAATTAGTAGTCCTAAAATAGCCCTTCTTCGATCCGGCTTCGAGGTTTTCCAGGTAGGGCAAACGTTTGGTAAGAGACAAAGGGGGGGAAAAAATGGCATCGTCGAGAAAGATGACCTTGCCGGCATTACTCATTGGGATGATGGTTGTGTTAGCGTCGATGGAGGCCGGAGAGGCGATACGGTATGCTATTGAGGAGCCATGCTTTTCAGACTGCTTAAAGAAGTGCGAGGCTGTTACGCCGGAATTACCAGTAGCCACCCAATGCGCTGTGCAATGCAAGCCCTTGTGCTCACATTTTGAGTGCTTCTTTTGTTCGCCTGACCCTTATGATAAAATACGTAGCTACAACTTAGGTATTAAGCATTGATGCCAAAAAAACTATTTAGTCACTCACGGCCATTTGGAGATCTACTACTAAATGAATTCTCTCTATATATATTACGTATATATATAATAATTTATGTAACACATAATTAATTGTTCCACCACTACCACCGCCACAACAACAAAGAACAAGACAGGTTTCTTCCCATAGCAAACGTCGGCCGGATCATGAAAAAAATGATTCCAGGGAACGGGAAGATCTCGAAAGACGCGAAAGAAACCGTACAAGAATGTGTCTCCGAGTTCATAAGCTTCGTCACGGGCGAAGCCTCGGACAAATGCCAGAGAGAAAAGAGGAAGACAATCAATGGAGACGACATCATTTGGGCTATCACAACCTTAGGTTTCGAGAATTACGTTGGCCCTCTCAAAGTTTACCTCGAAAAGTATCGGGAGATCGAGGGTGAGAAGCTTAACATTCCGAAACAACAACGCACCGATCAACAAAGGCTTCAACATCATCAACAACAGCAGCAACACTTTGATCAGCAAGAACAAATTGGTTGGAAATATCTCTTATTCAAATGTTTGGGATTACGAATCCAAATCCCTTGCTCAGTGACCCCACTTTTTTTTTTCTTTTTCATTTTAGTATTTCACCTTAATTAAAAAATTTTACATAAAAACTTTAACAATTCAAAATTGTATTATGATTTATTCATAAATTTAGATAAAGAAATAATAATTACAATCCATATGAGCTAGTATACTTTTAACTTTCACATATTCTTATAACTGAATTATTTCTCCGTGTTCAACATTAAGATAAATATATACATACACTTTTTAAATGAGCAATGCTATTTATCCTGAGTCAAAGCTTAACACGGGCCAGTAGGAGCAAAACAAAGCATAAAAATAAGCATTCAAGTGGGCTCCAATGTTTAAAAGGAGGCCACGTCAGTCGGAAAACTATCCCGTTCGGTATAAAAAGATTTATTCTTCTTAAATTTGGTTTCGGTACTATATGCAAGAATGTCACCAAAAACACCCCTTCTTTTATCCTTAAATATAACTTTACACCTCTATTCTCATATATCCGAAAAGTATAATACGTTTTGCTCTATATGCATGCATTATGTAAGTTGGCACCTGCTGCTAGCTTTGTACTATTAGAGATTTACTTTAATGGTGTCTTTTAAGATATTGATTAGGTTTCAATTTTATTCTCAAACTAGTAACTCAGCACCGGTTCAAATCAGTTCTGGATGAGATTGGAATACAAAAAGAGGCCTTTTTGCCATCATTTTTTGTTATTTTATTTGAATAAACTAACTGGGTCGAGAGATACCAAGGCTATGAACATTATCTAATTATTATCTNTGTCCAGCCTTCCCACTTCCCTCACGAAAACAGAAAAACCAAACGGACTACGAACACCAACACGCATCAAAACAATAATTAATTGCTCTGTTGGTCTAAAACTTATTATGAAGCATTATTTTAGTCCCCGAATTTAAAAGTAGAGTAATTATCCTTAAACTTGGTGAAAAGTTTCTAATACGTCACATTCTTAATATTTTTTTTTCTCATTTAATCTTTAATAGAAAGAGATAATCAATAGTTTTAAAAGGTTTAGGGACCAACACTATGAAGTTACTATTGTGGCCTTGTTGGACTCTAGGAAATTTAACCAGACAAGTGTCCATGGACTAATAAAGAACAATTGTAAAAGCCTAGAGAGTAAAATGAGAAATTTAGAAGCTTAGGCCCTACAAGAATGCTATCTCAAGAATTTTAAGTACCAACATTGTAATTGTAATCCATACGGCAATTTCTACCATAGTATAACCTCAGTATTTTACAAGTTGAGGAAACAAGTAATATGTAAAATGATTGAACTTGTACACATGCTTAACACTTCATAAGAACTCAAAAGGCACCACCTTTTGGAACCAAAAGGGCAATAAAAGAGTCAACTCCATTCCATGCTTAAGATCTGGATACGGCATTACCACAACAACACAACCAAGATGAGAACTATACTGTCGAATTGAAGCTGAGACAGTTCCCACCTCTGAATCATGCGGGCCCATCAGATCAAAAGAAAGCCATAACATTTGGTGCACATGAAATGCTTAGCTCTGCGATGCTCTTCAACCTTCCTCCCAGTCGACATCGTCTTCGTCATCGTCATCTACTGTAGGATCAGCTTCAACATTCAAATCGTTGACCTTGTAATTTTCATTTGCATTATTACCTGTAGTGGTGTGAAAGGCAGTGTTAAATGTCTATCAAACTTAGACCATATAGGAATAACAGTATTCTTTAATCCTTAAAAAAAAAATACATAAAATAGGAATCTCATACATACAGAAAATTCCTGAAATCCAATTTTCTTTTTCTCATTTTAATCGCAATGATGGTCACTTCTGTTAATTTCAACTCAAATTGGCCAATAAATAGAACAGCAGTTCGTCTGATAAACAAATGTTCTACTTTTTGTTATAAAGAATGTTCACTGAATGTTTTGGCAAGTTAAATTTCCCTTGTATACATAAGAAACAGGGACTGATTATCAATAGAGTAATGGAATTACAAAAGATTATAAAGGATGATAAGGCATCATCTAAGGACTGGAATGTCTGGTTTGGTGGAATGGAATGAAAATAGTTTGCTTTAGAATTCTCATTCCATTGTTTGCTTTAGAATTTAGACAAAAGGAATACATATTCGTTTGGAATTCCATCACTTGCTGGAATTGTTATTCCACCCAAAAAGGTAAGGAATCATGATTCCATCCTTTAATCAATATCTACTAGGACATCAAAAGTTATGCATATTATGGTCAATACAATATTGATTCCAAGTCAACCAAACAATGGAACATCATTAATATTCCTATTTTAATTCCTTTTTTAATTACAATTCCCACTACTATTCTTATTCCATTCCGCCAAACCAAATCCCAGTACACCACCTAACAAGTCTTTAAAATCTGAGGGTATAAAAAATTCAAAGAGCCACCCAAAATTTGAATCTATCTCATAAAGACTCCAAATTCACTTCTATGACTTCACAAACTCTCTTATTCCTTTCCAACCACAAAGACCAACATAATACATAAGGTCATGATAGTCATATTCCATTACATGGTTTTAAAAGCGTTTGAGGCCTTACACTTTGAGGCACACCTTGAGGCGAGGCAGACAACAAACGCTTTTGAAGGTTAAGCTTCAATTGGCTGCAACGAAGTTTAAGCCTCGGCCGTAGAAGCGTAAGGCTTCCAACATGTATGAGGCTTGAGTCTCATATAATCAGCCCCAGTTTTGGCTTTTAAATGAGTTCAGCCTTTTTTTTTTGGCCCATCTAACATATAGCTTCTTTTTAAACTTTTGGGCTTTTTTATGTCTTAACAAGTTTAGTCAAATTATTAGGCCCAAAACTTTCAAAGTTTAAAATTAACATACTCGGACATAAAGTGCTGTGGCAGCTTCACCAACTTTTTAAACTTTAGAACTAAAGCCCTGGTTTTGTTTGTTGTTTTATGAACCACTGCCACTAATTTTTGTGACGTTCATCAATTTGTTATGCATTCATACATATTTTCAATAACTAAATCATTACATTTTGAGTTCCCTTTTTCTTTATGCTTTTTAAGAGCTTTTATGATGTCTTTGTTACTTAAGTCGAGGAGCTTATGCCTGATCGAGCTAAAGCAAAACGCCTCATTTCCCGAGCCTTTTAAAATCTTGTTCCATTATTTTGGCAAGTAAAAAATTTAGTGACAATGACGTATGAAAGGTTAAACATTAAAAAATTAAAAATCAATTCCAAAATTGGAACAAGATTGTTAAATAATGATAAATACCTGCAACAGGAGCCTCCTCCCAGTCAACATCATTATCTCCTTCATCCTCATCCCGTTTTGACTTGATTCCTACCTGACGACTAGAAGATGTGCTAGATTCACCGTTAGACATTTGAGAATTTGACATTTCCTCTGTTTGCTTTGCAGCTGCTTCTAGTATAGCAGCATAATAAGCTTTATAATATTCATCCTACAGCAGGTAGAATCAGAAAAGTCTAATTTATTTTCGATAAAGGTGGAAAATATATGGCACATAAGAAATCAAGAAAATAGCAGCGCATATCATTCCACGAACTTGTAAAATCTTCTTTTCATCATTTTCAGTGATCGACTTTTTGTCATCCGTGGTCTCTGCAGCTGACAAACTGCCATCCATTATTGTCTCTTGCTTGACATCTCCACGTTGTTCCTTCGTGAGATTCATCCCTTGCTTGATCATCCAAGGTGGCAGCACTTTCAGACCTGTACTTTCAGCTATAGATTTGATATCCTCTCCCTTGCCATCAGGTCCAGTAATCTCAACCACCACCTGCTAAGAAACCCCATACAAACATTACCAATTTAGGGAAAACATATACGCCCAGTACTGCATAACGTCTTATCATAAATGTAATAATAAAGCAAAAGTCGACATCACTTCACTTTTCTGCAGTTGCAGGACTGAAAAAAAGAACAACTCCTAAGTCATAAGACATTGAATCCAGAAAGCTAGAGGAGATCTTGTGCACCAACTGAGGGTCCCATAAAAAAAAAATCGTCTTAATTAAGGTAGAAAATTAACTGGATTATTTTCTGTCACATTCAAGAACAAATATTGTTCCAAACTTGAATTTCATTTCATCAAGAACTTTGATTGTTTGAACCTTCAAAAAACCACTACCAGACCCAGTTGAGTGAACTGGAAGAACCGGACAACCTCAATGTTCTCATTTACCTGTGACTTAAGCGCGAATGATGCTCAGGGTTAACACAGTAGAATTGTACATTATTTAGATATAACCAATCCTTACACATTTCGGTTGTTCAAATTACACAAAAACTTGACGTGCATCAAGCTGAAACTAGAAAGCAACCATGACAGGCAAAAAAGATTTCCAATATGCAAACAGATTTCCAAATATCTTTAAGTACTGATGCAGACTCTTCCAAAAATAAAAAAGTAACGAAGCAGTCTGACAAAACTAATATATACTATATGCCATACCCGAGAAAGGATATTCTTACTTTGAAGTTTAATATCAATATTAAAGTACCATAAACAGAGAAACATAAAGATGCATGTTCTCCTTAGGAAAAACAATACACATTATTTGACTGAAGCTGAAGCTCCATACTAAAAGAGCAAAAAGGGAAAACCACAAAAATATTACCTTGGTATCTCCAAGAAAAGGCATTGGTGTTGCACTATAGCCACCCTGAGAAGATCTGGAAGGATCATTACCATTGGAATCACCATTTGCTGCACGTGAAGCCGCACTTGCTCTTGCTTCCCATGCTAGGAGACTTCCAAACTCGGGAACAGCCAAGTCCTTTACTCTTGCAAGTTGATCCATTAATGGTTTAAGCTGTACCTGCATTTACCTTATTTCGTCAACTCATAAGCCAATGAAAAAAGTAACAACTGATCAAGTAAAAACCAGTAACAATAAGTAGCATGTAACATCAAATTTAAGACCAGCAACACCAACTAATGGATCTCATTATCTTAGCTTACAAATGTTATGTTAAAATCATCAGATTCAAGTTGAGTTTAGCCTAGATAAATCAGCACCCAGAATTCTCTCTTTTCTTTTCCTTTTTTTTCATCCTTAACCAAGAATCATAAAATACCACCTCCACCACCCCCACCCCCCCCAAAAAAAAAAAAAAAAGAATTCACAAGCAGAAACTATGTGGGATGATGACCATTAGTATCTTACATAAGTCCAAGAATAGGGTAAGATATCGTCAAAGACAGAAAAAACAGAAAGAAAGAGATGCTAGCCACTATACCAGTAACAAGGTTGATCAATGTATCTATACAACTAAGAATAATCAAAGAAAAAGGAAATCTTAACTCCGAATCCACTGATGCCCAAAGAAATGCTATCGACTTTGTCTTATAAGATACAAATCCTGCTCCTTATCTTCTTTATGCCTACCAACTTATCAAAAAACTAAAACAGGTCTGTACTCAGGTATGTTAGGATCCACGTATATGCAATCCAGACAACTTGATCGATATCTAAAATAATGAAACACAACATATGGTTTGTTTTTTTTTTTTTTTTGGTTGGGGTAAGAAACGTATACTTTCATTAAGACAGGAAATGAGAGAATACGAAACACAGTAAACTTTCATTAAGACAAAAATGAGTGAATACAAAACACAATAGGACACACATTCCAGTTCCACGTAAGCAAAAAACAAGAAACAAATTGCAATTTGCAAAGATGAAGCCTAATCCATCACTAAATCAGAGACACAAAGCCCCTTAAATACTTTTCGTAAAGCAACCACAAAGCTATCTAGAGCTTACTGAATCCCAGATCTCTTCAACACCCTTCTCGGAATCATCTAATATTCTACTGTTTCTTTTTAACAAATTGCCTATCATAACCAGGTTATACCAACAAATTATAAAAACTTTAACAAGGTAGGCATGAGAAGAATGATAAAAACAGTACTAATAAAAAATAATAGTGACTGATAATAATAATAAATAAATAAATAAAACCAACTTAAAGTGTTTCCATTGTATACTAAAAGAAATGGGATTAGTTAAAGAAATTTGGTCATCAAAAGTCAGGAATGAGAAGCAGGTTAAAAACAATACCTATTACAAGAAATCATTCTTCAGAGAACACAAATACCACGTTATTATGTAAACACAAATCAAAAGTAACTTCTTTGTTTTTTCAAGATCCCCAACTACATCGTCAAAGCTCTATTATTTCTTTCTCACCCCAGTGACCAACAGGTAACCATATAATACCAATATTCCGTGTAACATAACCAGCTAGAAGAAGATAGATGGATGCAGAAGCATGCACTTATACAGATGAAACATAATGGTTCCTTGAGAGACGATGCATAGACTAGCTGCATTTTATTCCAATAGCAAAAACTAAATCTACAATAGATTATTTTTGTTCCAGACCAAAATTTTAAATTAAGTAAGATAAACCAACATAATGGCCCTATTGAGAGACATATGCACACAAACTCTATTGACAGACAGTGCATGACCCATGAAGGAAGGTGCTTGTCTTTTTTTTTTTTTTTTTCCCAAGAAAAAACTAGTTGTGCTTTATAACTTATGCTNAAGTGCCATGGTCCTCATTATGAAACTACTATAAGTTTGAAGCATGGTATAGACTATGAAGAGGGGATCCTTTCTAATCAGCACTGTAATAGCAACAAATAAATTGTCAACAGATCCTATCTCCAAAAGATTGTGAGGTTCAGTCAGAGGAACCAACGTCAAAACTAAACTGTCAACAACAGAGACACATAAAGCCATTGTGGGATTCCCAAATAATGTCAGAATTTCAAATTTTATAAAGATTATGGTCTCAAAATGAGACTCAAATATAATGAGTTCTTTTCAAAATATAATGATCAGTATTAATCAACAGATGTAATGCCAATAATCAAGTACCTATATTGCCGATAAGCCGCATGGACAGTTTAGAAAACCCGAATTCTTTTTAAAAGAATCATAACCACAGACTACTAAACTTGTGTAGAGTTTCCTGTGTTTTCAGATCCACAGACGCACACAAACAAGTTGATGTTCCAAACCAAGGAAAAAAAAAAATATTAACCTTCAAGAAACTAAATAAAAAACATAGATTATAACCAATCATTTAGATATATAGGCATAGTATGATTTACGTAATATCAATGTGTTTGCCATTATTCACATATAGCGGTAGACAAAAGTAGAAAAATGTTTTAAACATTAATAAATTACTAATACAGAGAGAAAGAAAAACGAAAATAAAATGAACCTCCATCTTTTGTAGCATGTCCTTCAACTTTTCACGCCTTCGCCTCCTTGCATTATCATCTCCATCTCCTCCTTCTTGAGCAACAAGCTTGTCACTCTCAGCCACAAGTTCCCCATTACAGCTTTCACAGTGAAAATATTCATCTACCAAAGAAATTAACCGCAGAGCATCCAAAGCATTGTACCTACAAATTTGGCAACAGAATATTCATGGATAACTTTTAATTCTACTCATGCACACACATCTAATTTCAGTACTAGGAAGAAAAAAAGGACCAAAAAAAGAAGTGGAAAACCTTTTGCTGCAATTGGGGCATATATATTCCTGAACTGTGTTCTTGTCCTCCAATTCATCTTTCAGTTTTTTCTTCATGCGGTGCAGTCTGTACCTTACCACATCATATATCTGAAAAAATTGTTGCTTTAGGCCTTTTTCCAAATATGGAAGGCAATATTTGGTCAATATTTGTTAAACTGGAAAATCAAGTTAAACAAGCAGAGAGAGTAACTAGAAAAATTCATTATTCCTAGACCATCATATGTATAGGAGAGGTGGAGATGATATGGATCATTTGTTCATTCATTGCAGCTTCATTTTGAACTTGTGGTGGAGGTTATTGAAAGAGTCTAATGCCTGCTTGGTTATACCTCCTACAATTTATGGCTTGTTTTCTGATCAGGTGGGATTTGTTGGAAGAAAGCCGAGAAGAGTCTTATGGAACGTGTCAGTCATGGCGATTCTTTGGGCAGTTTCGTACGAAAGAAACCAAAGAATCTTCAAAGACATTGTTTACTCGGAGGAGGAGATATGGGAGAAAATAAAATTTTGGGTGGCTATCTGGCTTAAGAGTGCAAAGGACTTTAGAAGTTATGCTTTTTCTGATCTGTTAAGAATTTGGGAGTTGTTATATTAAGGGGAGTTTTGAGCGTGGTTGATTTTCTGTATTTGTGAAGTTTGTTGGCCTTAGCATTCTTGTATGTTCACCATGGATTAATAAAATTTTGTCCTTTCATATCAAAAAAAAAAAAAAACACTCAACATCATCGTATCAAAATTCCATGATGTTATTGTCTCTTCAAATCCTACATATATGTATAAGAAAAGCAACCTGAGCATAGTCCAGACAACAATAAGAATGTGTGTGCATCTTAATCTTCTCATCCCCATCCTTTGGATGTTGTCCATCTACTGTGGCAGCTACCGCAGCACTAAAAATCTTTGCCCCCTTAGCTGTCTGCAGTAATGGGTTTTAATGCAATTAAAATGAATTGATAACACATAAGCAAAACCAATAATGAAAAAGAAAAGATGCCACAGCATGAAAATTATGTCCTCAAATTCGGCTGAAAGATATGAATAACCGGGGCCACTTGTGGCTATCTCAAGTGACTGGGTGGGTTGTAAGTGAGTTTGAATAGTCTGGGGTTCAAGTCCCCACAATTGTATCTTAAAAAAAGATACAGATAACCAGGAGGAGCTTCCGTATGAACTTAAGAAGAAATTCACAAAACAATTATCAAACTGGAAATGCATAGGAGGAAAGCTTTCGTACAAGCTAAATGAAATTCACAAAAAGCACTTTCTCTCAACATAGAATTTGAAGTTCCCAAGTTTCAACCTTAGTACAAACATAAAAAGAATCACAGCAAAAATGGCACAGAAAATGGGAAAGGAAGGATTAAAACAAGGTCGCTAAGAACCTGTTACTCGATTGCTGCTGGGATAGTATTCTATTCCAAAAAGCCTTTAACTTTTAACACAAAATAGAACCTAAGCTACACGTTTATTGTTACCTCTCTTTCCTTGATCCAGATAAACAAGGAAACAATGGGACCCTTCCCATATAAAGAAATACAACCTACAACAAGATTAACCTAATCAGTATCTATAGTCCATTCTTTTATCTCAGGGTAATAAAAGTTTTTTCTGTTTAGGCTATTATTTTATCATGGAATCAACTTTGCATTCTAAAGCTAATCTTCCTTTCTTTAATTGCAGATTTTTATCAGGTTAACTTCATATATAAAGATAGGTCATTCCCCTCTATGCTTGACACATTGTTTCTTCCAGGAAGGATTATACATAAAGGAAAACTAAAAGCATCACTTATGCAGTTATGCAGTAGGCCATTAAAAATGTATCAAAGGAAAAAAAAAAAAAAAAAAAGGGAAAAAAAAAACAATTTGAGGCCAAAGATTGTAGGGTTCAGTGGGAGGACAAGTATCGAAAGAAAAAATAAATAAATAAATAAATAATAACACCGTTGTTAAGATTTTCAACCTTTTCTCAATAACTTAGTTTAAGGCCCTGAATCTCCAGTCTTGTGACAAACAAACTAGAAAGTAAGTTTCTGTATAACATAATTAAACTCAAGAAACTACAATAAGAATTTCAATCACTTAGAATACACAGATACCTAACCTATGTGGATATCTGATGATAATGTTGCTAACAAACTTAATAATTTACCTACCAATTAAAACTTCAAGCATTCTGCTTCCACAAACCTTTCAAAACTAACTCATAAACAAAGTAGAACGATTCATAAAGGCTAATATTGACATTTACCAAATCAACAAAAATATCCAATAAGCATTACTAACCTCTCTTCTATGATCTCGGGTAACCAGTTTTTCTTCTTCAAAAAACCGTAAAGTTCTTCGAAGCTGCTTCGAGTGCAGCTTTAAGTCCTTTGCCAAATCTTCTTCTCTGACCCATTGTCGTCTAACATTACAACAAATTCAATAAGGCAACAGCCACAGATGGACTAGAAGAACTTGCTCAACTGATCTCCCCGCTCAACATAGTGCTCATAAACAAGCACAAAAGCACAAACAGAAAAATGGGATATTCAATAAAAGATGCAATAAACACACTCATGTCCATAAACAAGGAAATGGGTATTCATAATTATCACTCTGCTATAAATTCAGTTACCCAAAAAGATAAATAAATTATACAAAGAAGCCAGCTTCAATAATTCAAAAAGAAGAGACCAAAGGGTACCAAAATCAATACCTTGTTAGGGCATCGAGCACCACCACGGCGATTCCCCTATTGTCACTTCGACCGTTTTTGGGTTGATTATCCCCTTTCGTCGTTATATCGTCGTAGAACGCCCTCGCCGCTAGCTTCACCAACCTGCAGCAAATTCCAAAAATGACCAAAAAAAATTTTTAAAAAAAAATTGAAAATAACAAGTGACCGAAACTAAGTCTTTTCTTTTCACCAAAAAAAAAAGAAAAACCTACTTGTTGAAGGGTTCGACGCTCATGGTCTCTATGAGTCAACCAGTCCGTGAAATTTAACAGTTTTGAATTTCAATTTCAATTTCAATTTTGATTAATCTGTGTAATTTGTAGGGTTTGACAATTGAGTTCTTTTGTTACTGCGTTTAAGAGAGACGAAGTACAGGGATCTCCCCTGACTGAGACACCGAAATCGAGTATCATGAGTTGGAAATACATATAAAAGGTTAAATTTCACTGAGGCCCCGTTTTAATTACCTAATTTCACTACGGCCCCCGGTCTAATGACCTGACGGGCCATAATGCTCCATTATTTGCTATGGTTTACCCTAAATATGATAAAGTTTATTAACTATGCTCCAAAAGCTTCGTAATTCCCTAATTGACACATATGCTCTAATTGACACATGTGCTCAACTTAATACGGTTGAACCCAAGAAAAAAAAAAAAAAAAAGGATATTATGGGGTTTTAAAAAACGGGGAGGTTAACGTCCATTACCTCTCCACTTTCCCATTTATATTTTAAAATTTTTTTTTAAATGAAAATAGTTATTCATTATCTCATAATCAGTGGGATAACAATCTACTCAAGAAAAGTACGTGAAAGTGGCGGTGAATTAAAAAAAATAAAAGTAGAATCCTTTTCAAAGTGTCTATAAACAAGGACACACAAAAAGCAGAGAAGGACTTTTGGACTGTCAAAAAAAGATACGACAAAAGAAAAGAGAGAGAGAAAAAAATAGAGAGGAGAAAGAAAGAAAGAAAAATAGAGAAAATTCTGCAAAAGACACATCCTGCATAAAAGAAGTCTACAATGTAAGTTGTATGGGATTTTTCCTACACCTCTTCTCCCTACTTCTCTCCAAATTTTTCTCTTGATTATCCCTATGATCTAAGGTTATCCATGGCCAACAAAGGTTTCATGACCTACGCCACCGATGATGATCAATGTTATAATCGAGAAGAAAATTTAATTTTATATTTCTCTCTCTCAAAATTTCTCAAAATTAAAGATTCTAAATTTCGTTTTGGTTCCACCACAGCCTAGGCTATTTAAGCCAAAAAGGGTTTACGGCAAGATATAGTCAAAGGGAAATTAGAATCTTCTTTTCATTGGGTCGTTACGCTGCTGAAATTTTTTCCGAAAATATCAAAAACTCTAAAACTTTCCTTTGGTTCTATTACGACCTAGGCTCACAAGCTGATAGAGGTTTACAGTGAGCTTATGGCCATAAGAAAATTGGAGTTTTTACATTTTATTTGGTCGTTATATTGCCAAAATTTATCCAGCAAAAAAAAAAAAATTTGAGTTTTAGTCCTAAGATTAGGACTTCTAAAAAGTATACATATATATAATATGTACTGTGTTTTTTTTTTCTTTTTAACACGTGAGCTTTTATTTTTGTTTTAAAAAAAATAATAAACAAAAAGATAAAAGGGTCAAAATGTGCATATATATTTATATAATCATATATTTATCAAATAGATTTTTTTCAAATTAAAGTATATCTAGTTATTCAATATACAGTTGGAACTAAATTCCTTTTCTTGAACAAAATTGGAGAGCAATCTCTTACACAGCTTAGTGCAACAGTAAGTAGAGGTCTGATCATGATTTTTATCCAAAACAAAAAAAAAAATATAGAAAAAAGATAAAATCATGTGCACAATGTATAAAACCTCAGTAAAATTCAAGCACTCAGGTTCGGATCTTTCCCCGGGCTTAACATGACATGGACTATTTCGGCCCAATAACAAAAGATAAGGCCCAGAAAACTAAAGTTCATACTCTCAACCAAGACCAACCAGACAAAAACATGACCAGTGTCGTACTAAAGCCCACGGCTATGCTTAAACACCTAGCCCAAATTCCAAAGTCTAAAGTCTGATCTCTCAAAAAAAAAAGGATTTCTTACACTTATACCTATAAAAAATGAAAAGAATTACAAAAATACGGAAGTTACAGTTTTTTCCAGTTTTCGTACGATTTTAATTAGGAAAATATAACTTTTTAAAAAATATTTATAAAATTACCACTTTTAAGATAGTTACTGGTTACCAGTTTCTGGAAACTGGTTACTGGAAACTGGTTACCAATTATATATCAGTTATAAATATTTCGGTTACTAGTTACCAGTTTAAAAACTAGTTACTATTTTAAAAAATAGTATTTTTATAAATCTTTTTTTAAAAAGCGGTATTTTTCTAATAAAAACCTTACCTGTGAAAAATACAAAAGCACCGTATTTTTCCAATTCTTTTCAAAAATACCGTATTTTTTCTAATTTCCCCAAAAAAAAAATCCAAAGTCTAAACCTCTTGTGCAGGCCCAATGACTCCTTGATTACAAAGTCCAACCACTCCATGCAACCTAAATTGACATCAATCTCAACAAAATTAAAAGCTTTAAAGTTAAGTGGACCCATTATAAAATCTAGTCTATCGTCATTAGAATCCATAGGGGCCATCATGTCAAGGAGTCTAATTTCTTGCGGAAGTCCAAAGAGTTCTCTTTGGCCCAATTAGAGAGTTCCAGGAAGAAAATATATGCAACACTGTTTGTAGATATATTTCTTTTTTCTCTATTCTCATAACCACAGTCAAAGAAAAGAACAAGTTAGAATATCAAGCAATATGCAATTATTCCAATCAAAATAAAAGGTGACAAAATATGAAATTGGCAAAAGCCAAGACTCCAAGTCTTCCATAAGTCTACATATTTTTTTAAGGCAAGAAATCCAGTGACAATCTTGGAACACAAGGTTCACAAGTTATAATCTTATCAAAATCAAATCAAAGCAAATTTAATAGATTACAAAAGTACCCATAAAATGAAATGAAAAAAAGGGTCCTCTTAGCTTATAGTTCTACAAAATGGGATCACTAAGAAATAAACCTAAACTGTCAAATTGTAAAATGCATAAACTACGTCAGACTTGATTCCGCAAATGATACATAGGCAACCTAGAAAACATATTAGGTGCAGTTATAAGTTTAAATCAAACTTCCAAAAGTTTCTAAAGTTCTAAGTGAGGTCACTCACCATAAAATTCCTAAATCCATATCAAATAGTAAAAATCTCCAAAATACCAATGAGGTCATTCACCTCAAATTCTCCAAACTACCAAAATGTTTGAACTACGTTGAATTGATTCCTCCAAAAGGATACGTAAGTAACTTAGTTGTAAAAACTAAGTGCAGTCACAATTCCTAAATTGAATCAGATTTTCCTAAAATTTTAAGAAAGTTATTTAACTCCAAATCTAAACACAACTCCTAGAATTCCACAAAAGGTCATTTACTAAGGAATTCGCCAACTCCTAAAATTTTCTCAATTCCGCGACATGGTCATTGACCGGAATTTCATAAATTTTAAAATATTGCTATAAATTTTTCGACATGGTCATTCACTGGAATTTTCCATATTTCAGTTCAAAACTCTTAGAACTATAAGTGGTTTGATCCCTCAACGGGGTATGTAAGCAACTCTGTTAATTCAGTTGAGTACAACTGCAATCCAAAATCACCCAAATTTTTTCCAAGTTACACAAGCAAATTGATATCATTATAATTAGAATTAAAAGGTGTTCCTTTGTACCAAAGGATTGTAATTAAGAGGTTATTCTTATAATCTTGAATGGGTCGAACTCTAACTAATAAACTCTCATACTTTAAGATTAGCATAGGTGAAATTAGGTTGTATGATTTCTAAATTTTTACCAATATAGTTTTTGGCATGTCCGGTGGGACCCATTTTCCTTTTCATCTCCAAAACATTTTTTTTTTACCAAGTTTAAATTTACTTGTGTAACTACATGTGTTGTCTTGCAGAAAAAAAAATGGTACTACAAGTGATTGTCTACTTCCACAAGCTCCCTACTATGCATATCGATAAGGGGCAGAAAAAGAAAGATAGTTTCCGTATGACCTTCTCTATTACTAGGGCACCCACTGAATCTAAAGCCCCAAGACAGGTCACAAAAAATAACTAAATTTCAGAGGCCTTAAAAGGAAAAGTTATAAAGGGACTGAAGAAGAGAAAACCAAGATCGACAAAGAGAAGAGCTATAATGACCACAAAGGTCGCTACAATACTCCTACCCGATGTTATAAAGACCGCTCATGCAAAGTCAACAAAGCTCATTGGGGGCAATCCTGCTATAACCACAAAAAATTAAGGATCATTACTTAACTCAAATAATGATTGGTTCTATTCCGATCGATATTGTCACCGACAACACCAACACAGCGACTTTCATAAAGGAAGAAAACAATGGTCTAACTCTTTCAAAGTTAAAAGCCACTAAGGGTACTATACCATCAAGTAGGTACTATACCATCAAATATCCCAGAGTTGCTTAAAGAGAATATGACCACACCCTACACTCAATATGTTAGGAAAAATTCAAATGTCTCTCTAACATATTTAGAAGGCATAAAGAAGAAAGAAATTGTATCAATTCCCATAGAAAATTGATTCTTTGTTACGAGCAAATTTGACCAAGGGATTTATATCAAAGCCTAAGCCCACAAGAAAAGTTAGAAGCAGTGGACTTAGATTTGCATGTTCAAGTCTATCTTCGCTGTTTAACAGCAAAAAAAATGGACCATGACAGAAAACAAAGAAAGAGAAAGGAGTTCTTATATTGATCAACAAGTAACTAAAACTTCTATCCTCAAAACCAGGGCATTCAGCAATAAATCAAAGCCTTACATAGGAAAAATGTTGCACTCTGGACCACAACTCAAACATCAAGCTTCAACCTATTAATCTTCTTGTTCCTTAACATACAAAGCTATAAGCTTTTGCAAACGTTCTAATAACCTACTTTTCAAGGATTCTCTTTTAACAAACAGAAATAAGAATCTTCCTTGAAAGTTAATAAGCCAATGTGATGGCACTAGATTTGAAATCATGCCAGTGTTTATTACTGGAACAATAAGTATAGAGGAGCAACTTCAAGAACTACGAAGAAGGTTAGTAGAAAAAGAAGCTAAAATTGAATGCCTTACAACACAACTAGCCAAACAAGCTAGCATAAGTAAGCTAAAGAAAATGAAAGAGGGGCAATTCAATATCTTCAATAACTCAGCCTGTTAAAACACGAGCTTCAACAGCTTCAATGACTCAGACTGATTTGAAAGCACTAGTCATGGAGAGCATCCGAGAATATCAAAGGACAACAAGTCTTCCTGTTCTTGGATATCACAAACCATACTCGTCCCATTATGATTTAGTCTCCTATCCCCTTAACTATACGAATTTGAACTTTGAAAAGTTCGATAGGGTAAACGGGTCTGCTCAAGAACATTTGGCTTATTTTGTTTTTGCTTGTGGTGATTCTGCTCAATCTGATACATTGCTCATTTAATAATTTGTGCAATCGCTTAAAAGAGCAGCATTTATATGATACACACAACTATTGCCAAATTCAATAATCACATGGGACAATATGCAAAAAGTTTTTCTTGCTCAGTTTGTAAGCTTAATCAAGGAAGTCACTCTTATTGACCTAGCTGAAACTAAGCAACGGCGAAATGAGAATGTCAATGAGTTTACAGCGAGATGGAGGAGCCTAAGACTCCAGTGCCAAGAAAAGTTATCTGAGTCAGCTGCAGTGCAATTATGTAGAGATAATTTGACTCCTGAGATAGCTATCTATTTGTGCACTACAAAACTTCAATCATTCAGTGAACTCGTTTCAAGAACAAGTGTTGTTGAGGTGTAAGTTGCTCGTCAAAATAATGAGTCAATGGCTACCTTTGTCGAAGATGATAAAGACAAAGAAAAAGATGATAAAGCATCAAAAGGACTCACTCTCAAAGAAAGAACAAAAGCCATATTCTTTTGATGAATATAATACTAAACAAATTTTTGATGAGCTACTGGTGGCAAAAGCCATAAAGCTTCCTTGTCCTGAAAGACCAAAAGAAGCTGACAAGACCGACAATCCCAATTACTGTTGGTATTATCAAAGTGTCATCCATTTGACAGAAAGATGTTCTATTCTTAAAGATATTATTGAAGAGATGTTCAAAAAGAAGGAAATCTAAATAGATCTTTCTTTCTCAGAAGCAAATAATCCCCTTATCCCTTCAATTAAGGTAAACTTCTCAATTAAAAAAAAAGTGCGCAATGTAGAAAGCAAAAATACAAAACAAAAAGTAAGGCAAAAAGCAAAAGCTCAAAAAAAAAAAAAAAAGCATGAAAGCAATTTAACGAAGCAAAAAGCTAAAATGCTACAAAAATGGTCAAAAATAATAAAAAAAATAAAACAAAACAGACTTGATAAAAAATTGATGAAAAGGTCACTAGTTTTGGCACTACTCCAATTAGGCTCAGACAGACTTGAAGTTTTCCCATTGAAGAAAAGGTCAATATATCAGTTGTATTGATCTTGGTAGAGATCTTCTTCACGACATTAGATCCTTTAGCATTTACGTCTCAAATAAAGTGCATACAAACATCGATATATTTGCTCCTTTTCTGATATACATGATTCTCCATCAAGTGCAGAGCACTCTAGTTGTCACTGTGTATTATAGCTCCCTTTTGATTAATTTCTATCTTATTGATCATACTCTTAAGCTACAAACATTCTTTTACGGCTCTAGTTGCAGCTATGTATTCTATCATTATAATAGAAAAAGTCACGATTAACCGTACATTTGTTGTGACATCCTATCCGTGAAAAACAAATCAAAAACAAAAAAAAAAAAAACAAAAATAAAAAGGGAAAAGACAAAAAGGTTAAGGGTTAGTAAAATAATTAAAAATAATTAGGTAAATTTTAAAGCGGCTTCTTAAGAAATCTTATAAATATTTTATCTGAATTTGACAAAAATTATATGCTTAACAAAAAGGGAAAAAGCAGCTAAAAATTTTGGAGAAGAAAAAGAAACACAAAAAGGATGATTTTCATTAGCATAAGCCATTAGGTGATAAACTTCTTCCATCAAGTCATATCCCATTATTTGTTTTCTTTTTTTAAGATTAAACCACTATATAATATTAGAATTTCATAATACTCATTCTTATTCAACCATAACTAAAGAGTAAATTACAAATATATATCGAATGAATCTTATTATTTTAATGATTGAAACAGTGTAAAGATTAAGTTATTTGGCTGGATAAATAAAAAATTATAGAATTTCATATTTTGAATAAGATAAAAATACAATAGTAATTATAATTGGTCTTACAGTTGACTTTAAGTAGTTTATTTGTGTCATATCAGATATGTTTAGAAAGCTTATTCGATAAGCTTTTCTAATGTTACATAGATAACTGACATCCAAATTATAATTAGAAAATTATGGCTTGTGGAATATCGAAATATGAAAATTTAAGCATAATTACAAATCTTAATAATAGTTGGCAGGGCTGCATAGAACACACTTATGGACCCCACAATCAGATTCTTGGCATATATAGGATCTTAATCACTTATAAAATTTATTCCCAATTTTGGTAATTCCTAGAACTTAACTGGAATTGTTACAAGTTTTTTATTTCAAGATTATTTGAGAAAAATCTATTAAACATAGACGGTACATGGACATCAAATTAGACATTATTATCGACATGATGGTGTCTTTCAGTATTTTAATATTCATGTATGACTTTGAGTTATTATTATTATGGATGCATATGATATCTAGCAGTTTGCTATTTGGACTGGTTAGATTATCGAATAAAGTAACCCTTCTAATTTTCCTAGTGACATTTATTTTGCGATTTTTGACATAATTGTCCATGAGTTTATCGTCAATTTGTAATATAGTACATGAAAAATAAAACAAAATCTTGACAATTAGATATATATTTACTAGGCATGTTCAAGATTTAGTTTCGACAATTTGAACCCCTTAAATATAGACCAAACTGCAATATCAGTTTGGCTGGTTCACTTGACCACACAGTTTGGAATGGCAAACGAAAATTGGCTAAATTGCACCTACAATTTGTGGTGCAGTCTGACCGATTTTTGCGATTTAGTAGTTTGGGATTCATATGACTGAGCTTCGAATATTTCAGATTCGGCCTAACGTTTTTATTATTTTGTTTTTGGTAAAAAAAAAAATCTTTTTTAGCAAAAAAAATAAAAGAAAGACACAAAGCATAATTAGGATTTTAAGCATTCATAAAATTCAAACATTCAAATATCTAAAGCTAAAATTCAAACATCCAAACAAAGATAATTAAAAGTTATAACTAAATCGAAAATCAAAGTTATTTAAGACTTAAGATACAATCCAATCAAAATACAAGAGAAGTCTAGAATATCTCAAAACAAATTACAACCTAAAACAATACGACACACATTTAAGATCACCTAATAAAAACTAATATAAATTACAACTACAATAACGCCGACAAGCTTTTAACTCGATGTAAAGGTGTCAAATTAGTTAGGAGGGGTTGGCCCATCCTATTTCATCACGAGCCATAGGCCAGCCTGTAGAATTCACAGGCCAGAATGAGTCGGGCCATAGAAGCTGATAGATATGCCCAACTTGGCCTAAAAGCCTGTCATTATTTAGGCAAGGATAGGCTAGGACAGGCTGGTGATGGGCCGGCCTATTTCAGCCCGTAATGAGCCTCTGTATTGGTCTTTGCGTAGGCTAAATTTGACTCACAGCAGGCCAGCCCATTCTAGTCCATGGCGGGTTGGCCCAATTTGGTTTTATTAAAAAAAAATCATACAAAAATTTTTACTGAAATTAAAGTATTGCTACACAACTAAAGTCTGTCTTGTTTTCTCCTAACTTGAGGTCGGAGTAGTCTCCTCCATGCCATCAATATTATATGGAGCCATTGAATCACCTTTAAGATCTATACGATCTTTAGGAACACTGTCAAGTAGAGTTGCTCTTTTAGGTACTATTGTCTAGTCTTTTAAATAAGAGAAACTGAGAAAGATTATAAGAGAAGGAAGAATGGAGAACAAGAAATTGAGTAAGAATGAAAGGAGATTATTATTTAGAAAAATAGAAAAGAGAGAAGATTTATATTTTTCAAATAGAGTTGCTCTTTGTTTTTCCTATATTAAAAACAGAGCTTAATAACTCTTTGTAAAGCTACAAGTGCAGAGCCTAATAGCTCTCTATTCTCTTTGTAATTAACTTATTTTGGAATTATTATTAAGCATTGAATATTGATAGAGCCATTGGCCACTTGGCTTTTCTTAAACAGAATGTAGACTTTTATTAGTTTTTTTTTTAAAAATAAAAGATGCGTATATGTTTTTTCAGGGATAATAAATTAAAACCTTTTATTTTGAAAATGGAATTTAAAAGAAATGTAACTTTATGTTTATTTGAAAATAAAATTTGAAAAAAAGAAAAGAAAGATAACTTTATATTTTTTAGGGATAATATATTTAAGTTTAAGTATTTATATATAATCATAATATATTATATACTTTAATGTATTATTATTAATATGGATTTATATTTATTTCTAATTTACATATCATATACTTATTCAGGCTGACCTGATGAGCCTGCAAGGTAGGACGAGCCTATGGCCCACACTGGGCCAAGATAGTCTTAACGATGCTTAATCTAACCTATGAAAATTCATAGGCCGGGATGGATTGTGTACCTGTTGCGGATTTTATAATAGCTACGCAAGTGCACGTGTCGAAACAAGTAATATAGTAGTGAGTGAGTATCGTCTCCACAAGGATTGATTACCAAAATTATTTGTACAAATCTAAATGCCAAAAGAGCTAAATTAATGAATGAGAGATATCAATTTGTGAATGAAATAGCAACAATTAAAAGATGTAAACAAGAATGTAAATATTGAGTAGAAAATAATAAGATCTAATCAAATGAATGTGACTCAGTGGTGTGGATAAGCTGGGACTATTGAATCCTCCTTGGTTGCAAATTTGGGTTTAGTTGCTGCAGCAGCGCCTACAGCAAAAATCACTCCAGTAACCGAAAATTCATTCTGCACATATTAATCTTCCGAATTCAATATGTTTAAAGTTCTTCAAACCAGATTTTACATATTCCTATGCTAACCCAGTTCTCAAAACATCATTTATAGTATCAATTATCAAAGGGTTTGCATGGTAACAATATATTCCTATACCATTACTAATTCAAAGATCTACTAAAGAGATGATTGAGTCATGCATCATTCAAGCTTAAATCCAACTAAGATTAACCTTTCCAGAATTAATCCTAATTTGTTTATCCTAATATTGATGGCCAAGCAATAAAAGGAAATAGTAATGAAGCTCACTTGAACAAACTAGATTAAAAATACCATAAACATTGAAAACAACTTTAATCCATCATTACAACCTCAGATTCATCATAATCCCAGCTAAGGAAGCTTAGCTCATAATCTGAAATGTAAAAATCAGCATCCTAAAATATTCCATTGATTACAGAAAGCTCAAGAAAAGAAAAAGGAATTAAATACAAAAAAGACTAAAAGAAGTATGAAAATGCTAGCTGGACGATGGAGGTTTAGCTCCTTGCAGCTGCTAGTACGCCTCCTCCTTCGTCCTTTCTTCTCTGTACTATTTCCTCTCTCTGTTTCTTTCTTTTTCCTTATTCTGCTCTAGCTCAACTGCCACCACCCGCTTTCTTTCTTACAGTACTCTTTTCTTTTTATATTAGGGTGAGTGATGTACCCTAGCACACGTGTCAGCCAAATAGAGGAGTGAGGACCATTTTTCTTCATTTTCCTTTAGCTGGTATTCAATATTAGCTGTCAGTACTAGCTGTATGAAATATATACCAGCTGTTCGAAATAACGCCAGCTGGAAATTGAATCTGCTGTGCAGTATTGCTCCGGCACGTTGCTGCAGCAAAGTTACTTCCAGCTTTGACTTAAGTTTAGCTGTCCTTCTAGGATGCTGCCATTTAATTTCTGCAAAACATAAGACCAGATTTCAGCAATTCTAATTAAACTCAAGGGAAATAAGATAGATATTAACTAGATTAGATCTTAAACTTCAGCAACACCACAAATTAAAATAAAGTAAAGAAAAGCAACTAAACTACACAATTTATTCTTTTAAAACAACTAACCTAAGACTAAAAACACACAAGATAACTCTATTTTCATAGAGTTATCAGTACCCTATCAAACCGAGCTGGTCCAATTTGATTAAATTTTAAGACGGGCCTGAGCCGAAATTTACATCTCTAACTCCAAGCCTTCAAGCTAATCAAGGTTTACTACTCGAAATGACAAAGTTAGTTTCTCTCAAAGTCAAAAGAAAATATGAAGGTGGGCAACTACAATGTTACAAAGTTAATTCAAATAATAAACATACTTAAAGAGTAAGATACAATAACTAATTCAGCATATTATTAATTCATAGAAAGCAAAAAATATATAAAGAGAATAGAACTAATACCTCTTGTAGCTTATCAGTGGATTTTAGTTTTTCTGTCTTCTAAACCACGATATTCCAATCTAAGCCTCAAGTACAACTGGATAAACGTGTGGGCGTTACGTATAGTTTCTCAAACTCACACTTTACGTACTTGCAATATTCTGAATACATGAGATTGCAAGAGTAGTTCCTACAGAGAATGGGAAGACTACATGAGATTGCAAGAGTAGTTTCTATAGAGAATGGGAAGACTCTCTCTCTTTTTTTCTCTAAGTTATGGAGACCCTATAAAAAATAATAGCATATAATTATAGCTTTTGCTAGGTTTCTTTATATATACATATGTATTTATTAAACTATTTATTAAATAAATTAATTAATAAGATTAATTAATTATTTAAATATATATTTATATATATATCACGTATGGCATATAGTATGTCAGTTTCAACGGTTTTTTTATGTAGCAATCTCTTCTAAAATAGCCATGTCTAATGGTAGGGATATAGATCTTAAATAATTTTGACTAAAATTAACTTGTTTGTCACATAGACTCAATAAACTCAAAAAATAATCAAGCACCCTACCTCCAGTGCTAAAAAAAAAACTCCAAAACTACTACTGAAACTTAGATGACAAGAAAATCTAGAACAATTGCACTATAAAAAAGGAAAACTTTGATAAAGTTACTTTCCAGTATTCCGAGGCCCATAATGTATGAGGACTATTTATAACTTTTTTCGTTTTTATGTCTATTTTATTTTTTGACCATCAACATTAGCCCTTTTGATCGTATGGGCTATGCAATGTAACGAGACAGCCTATGCGGTCAACATACGTTTTTTTCTTTTTTAACATTACAAATTATTTTTATCAATACTCAATGTCGTAAGAGAGCTCAAAAAAGCATACAGTAATAAGCATACAATATATGTGTAAAATCTTTCTTTTTCCACCTAAGTAATATATATATGTATCATTATACGATAGAAAGGTACCTCATGACCTTTCGAATCTATAGATCATTGACAAAATTAGATACTAGCAAATCTTTGTTTCAAAAAAAATATCTTTTAATACCGTAAAAAAAAGGTCAAATAAAAAATATATCGTACAAAATTGTGAAATACTTATTTTACCATATGGCATTCAAAAACTCTCGTCCTTAAAAGATAAATAATAATAACAATAATAATAATATGACATAATATATATAAATATATATACACCATTGGAAATAAGTGCTCTAGATGGTTCTGGAGCAATTTATATCTCAAATTATTCTCAAACTCGTGCGTTTCGAATTCCTCTCCAGCAGTTCTATTTTTAATTCTTATAAGTATAATATATATATATATATATATATATATATATATATATATATATATATATGCGTAGTAGCTTCTAGTCTGACATCTTCTCTGTATATGGATTTCACAAGTCTTTGACGATTTTCTGGAACAAAATCTTTCAGGGAGTCCCTTGATATAGCTTGATGATTATTCACAAATTTAAGAGTACGTACGTTAGCAGCTCGTGATCAGGTATATATTAGTAATTTAGGTGTTCTCCTTTTTTTATCTTTCATACATTCAAAGGTATACATGTCAATTTTAATGTTTGATTGCTGTTTATTAAAAAGGAAAGATTATTCATTACCTAGGTTTTGATAATTGTGTGGATATTGAAAGAGGTATCAATATACCCTGAGTCTTAGACCATACGACAGTTATGAAATAAAAAAAAAAAGTTTCCAAACTCTCTTCTTGATAACAGAAACAACCAAAAGCAACAAAAGACTCTTTTGTAAGTGATTTTCATATTATATATATATATATAAACGTATATTTTTATTGATTATCTATGAATTATATGCATTTACTTTCCCTGGAATATTCCACTTTACTATCTAAAACATTAGTTTTATCCTACTGCTTATTTCTTAATTTTGAGTCTCTAGTCATTTTCTAGTATTTTGAGTCAGAAAATATGTCTATGCGACCTTTTTTCCTTGGCGATCCTTTTAGACTATGGAGATTAGTTAGCACTTAGTTAGTACTTATTATACTAACATCATAAAAAAAATGTGAATATTTGAGGTTCCAATTAATAACTATGACGTTCGAATAGGCGTAATTATGGCTTAGATTTAGCTGTAGTATTGTTTTATATTTAAATATATTTGTCCTAATGAAATAATTGTTTCTTTTATTTTTTTTCATAGTAATATGCTCATCTCAAGAAGCATCCTAGACATAAAGTTAGGTAGGAAGGTACAACCCTCCTCATGTCATGTTAAAAACAACTCAACGCCTTGTCATTCTCCTTCATTAACAAAGAAATCTTCTCCTTCAAAGAGAAGTCGCTTGAACAATACAATGACTGTAAATACCCTCTCAGTATCCCATTGTTTCAAGTATACCTTAAGTGCTTTACCTATTATCTCCCCCTTATTATTAGGAATTTGACAAAAATTAAAAACCATTTTTTTTTGTAACCTTCATTCCGAATCTATAAAGTGGGCTATAATGCCCTACAGCTGAGATTTTGAATAGAAGTCTATATATCGATAGTAAGAGAGACACTTTGTGAGCTTTTTAAAAGTCTGAATTCAACTTTTTCTTCTTATCATTATAAAGATTCATGATATCCCTTGCAATTATAATACACAATAAAGGATTAAAGTTAGTGCATACAATACTCCAAAATAAACTAAACTCTCTAGCTTCATAAATCTAAATAGTAATTCATCAATTATAATCATTTTTGCATACACAAGTCTATACATTGCTTGACAAAATCCCACAACTACTAGATTACTAGTACCTCTAATATTTTCAACTCTTTTCTTTTGAAAAGATAAGACTTTTTGCTTCTTACTCTTTTATTCAAATGTAAATTTTTTTACATTGATTATCAAATAATTCTAAGGAGTACTAGTCCTATTTATCTTAGCATCACTAGCATAGTCTTTGGGACAATAGTTATGCACAGCCTTAAGACCAATCGGGTCATCCTTATTTCTTGTAAAGTAATCTCAAACTTCTGATATATTCCTCCCTTTCTTTTTCCTATCCTTGGCCTTAGACTTAGGCCGTAGTGGAGACTTAGAACCACTAGTTGAATAAAAGGTATTGATAGCATAGATAGGATTTTCACATGTGGTGCCATATTATTACTATCTATCTTCTATCTATTAAACATAATTATATAAAAACATAATCATACACTACACAAAACTAAATGCACCACCACTTAGACTCTCTAAAGCATCCAGAAAAGAAAAGTATTCAAGATCTTACAAAAATACAAGTCTGAAACAGTAAATCAATTGAAATTAGTTAACCTAAAGTGCCATATATCAAAAATCTCAATATCATACAAGCAGTAGACCATATACACTATTAAAGCAAGTATTATCTCAACGTCAATAATAACTAGAACAACAAAATTTTAGGCAATATATTACAAGTCAATAAGTATACAAGTAAGCTGCATATAAGTAATAATCATTTCTATTCTATAAAGCATTATTTCAAAAATTTTAGATAATATAGACTAAACCATAAAACTAAATAAGTATACATTAAATAATATAATATCAACATTAAGCTTATAAAGAAAAAAGAGGGAATAAGATATATATATATATATATATATGTAGAAAGATAAAGTGAAATAGTCGAAAGAAATTATCAGAGTGAGAATGAGAAGGTTATGAAACTATCAGAGCGAGAGAGGACCGTGAAAGCTTGACCGAGAGAGAGTTGTGAGAGTCTTGGCTCACTGGTGTGAGAGAGAGATGATGATGACATCGAGATTGAGGAAGTTTAAAATAGAGAAAGATGTATTGATTCACTAAAGAGAACAAAGAGGTAGAAAGAAATATGGGCTATTATGTTGTGAGAAGAATGAGATGAGAAAACAGTTGAATAAGAGATGAAACCTTAAGACTATTCGACTTCTAAAGTGAAGGTATATCTTAAAAGTTTTGTGTTAGACTTCATTAGGTGTAAAAGAATATACACTGACAAAATATTATTTATGAGAATTAAAAAAGCCTAATAATAAACTAAGTATCAATTGATTCGACCTAAAATCGACTGGTTTTTAGCAAAATTGAAAACTAAATTAAATAGATCGATTTGCTAACTGGCTGCGAATGAGGTTAAAAAATATAGACACTTGATTGCAACATTTTGAAAAATATAGATATTTGATTATCGAGATTTTAATCAAGTACGATATTGCAAATTAATAACAAATTTCAAGGGCAATCACACCAAAAACTCTTTATTTTATCAAAGATAATCCTTACTATTTTCTTTTGAAAGATTATATTTTAAAATCTAAAATTTGTCTTTCAGGTAAGTTGTTTGTGAAATAAAAACTACTTTGATCAAGTGATATTACATTCTTAGAGAAATCCGAACCAAGCTTATAATTGTTGTTGTTGTTAAATAATTAGAAAGTTTGTCATCTATGGTTAAACATGAAAATATTTTGAACTATACTGAATTTGAAAATGTTAAAACACTCTACATTTGACTATATAATGTAGCTCCATTCCAAAGGAGTTATATGAATACAGTATTGAAATGTGGGCCTAGTTACATGAATTAAATATAGTAAATATGGTTAAGTCTAGTAAATGTGGGTTTTACCAAAATAGTTAAGTGTGATCATAATAACTTAGAAACTATAGAGTAAAATTTTAAAATGATTATTTTAAAGCTTACTTTTTATTTTTATTTAATTGGTTTCAATCAGTTTCATTTTATTATCTTGAAAAACATTAATTTTGATATTAAAATTATTCAAAAAAAATGATTATTAAAGTTTTTTTCAAAACTACATATATTTGCTCAAACTAGTAAAGGTTATTGGTTACTTATTAGGTTATCAAGCCTATTCTTTCATCTTCAATCTTTCTCAAAATTGGAGGATAGTCAATGATTGAGATGCATTTTTGGGAGAGAAAATCATTTGAGGGCTGAAAAATGCAAGACCATATAGGATATAATATCATGTTTGATTGTGTCAGACTTAGTCAAATAGTCTTTCTTAATTGACAGCAAACTATTCTATTTATATCAACTTGATATATTATACATATATAACTACTAGTAGCCTATAAGTCTGAAAGACTCAACTTATATACATCTGTATATTATTATTTGCATTACGAATATATATACACATAAACATATAGAGCTTTAAAAGCATATTTGGAGAGAGATTCCATCTGGAGTTCTTGTTAATTCTCTAAAAGAAAATATGAATACGAGCAACAATAACAATAGTATGATGATAATCACGATCGATCGTATATTAAAGAACTTGCAAACCAAAAGCTTCGTCAAACACCTATCAAGTCCAAGTGATACGTACGTTATATTAATGCTTTTGTTTTATTTTGATTGCTTATGTGTACTTTGATGTTTTAGATTTATATTTTTATATTACATGAAAATGAACGTGTTTCATATACATAAGAGTTAGCTTTTAATCTTTTTCTCACTCTTCAACTCTAAAATTCTACCACATGTCATGTTTATGAAAAGTAATAATGATTTTATTAGTATTTTAATCAAAGTGAAACATGAATAATTTGTGGAAAATAAAACTCTTTCTTTTTATTAAGAAAATAGATCTTTTTTTTCTTAACATCACTAGTATAGTCTTTATGAAAATAGTTGTATACAGCCTTAGAGTCAATAGGGTCATTCTTATTTCTTGTAAAATGATCTAAAACTTCTGATATATTCCTACATTTCGTTTTCCAATCCTTGGCCTTAGACTTAGGTGATAGTGGGGACATAACTACTAGTTAAATAAAATGTATTGATAGCTTAGGTGAGATTTTCACAGGTAGTGCCATATTGTTATTATCCTTCTTCATCCTAATGAACATACTTATATAAATATATAATTATATATTACACAAAATTAAATACATAAGCCACTACTTAGACTCTCTACAACATCTAGAAAAGAAAAATAATCAAGATCTTACAAAAATACAAGTATAAAACAATAAATCAACTGAAATTAGTTAACTTGAAATACCATATACCAAAATCTCAATCTCATACAAGTAGTAGACCGTACACACTAAAACAACAAACATTATCTCAACATCAATAATAACTAGAACAACAAAAAATTTAGGTAATATATTGCAAACCGATAAGTATACAAGCAAATTGTATATAAGCAACAAATATTTCTATTCTCAAAAAATATTATTTCAAAATTTTTAAATAATATATACTAAACTATAAAACTAAATCAGTACACATTCAATAACATAATATCAATATCAATCTTATAAAGAAAAAAGAGGGAATAATATATATATATACATAATGAAAGAGCCGAGAAAAATCATTGGAGCGAGAGAATAAGAAACCACGAGACTGTTGGAGTGAGAGAAGATCGTGAAAGCTGGACCGAGAGAGGGCTGCAAGAGTCTTAGTTCACTGGTGTGAGAGAGATGGTAACGTCGAGATTGAGGAAGCTTAGGGTAGAGAAAGATGTATTGATTCAAGAAAGAGATCAAAAAGGCGGAAAAGAGATAGAGGCTATTCTGTTGGGAGAAGAATAATATAAGAAAGTAGTTGAGCCTAGAATTATTTGACTTCTAGTGAGTCAAGAGACGACTTCGAATGTACAAACACAGAACGACTTATTAGAACAATAAACATGTAAGGCATCAAGAGACAAATTGCCAAATTCTATACTTGTGATTTCTTCTTCATACTAAGAAATAAAATCAAAAAGGGAAGGAAAGTATTTGCTCAAATATTCCAGAAAAAATGATAGGATTGTTACTACTAAGTTCACAAAACATTGTCAAGAGCAAAATACAAGGATAGTCACATATAATGAGGTGACTAATACATTTAATTATAAATTTAAGATATTATCAAGTAAAGGCATTCCATGTATGCATATCTTTGCACCCATAAAATCAACGCAGAAGGAAGAAATACCAGAATCCCTTATATTGAGATGCTCAACAATACAAGCCAAGAAAGAAATACATAGCCATCAAGTATACACACCAAGACGTAAAGACACATGCTCAAAAGAAAATGCAAGGTTCGACCATGTTAATGAAAATGCAATTGAATTATCATATTATTCATCCAAACATGAGAAATTTTTCATATAGGAAATAAGACAATGGAGCAAGGACTTACAACATTAAGGACCATTGTAGAACCTAAACCAAAAATAGATGATAGGAATCTAGTTTTCAGTAAAACAAAAGGTACAATGCCAACTAAAGAATTAAAATAGAAAGGAGTTTGAAAACGCAATATATATATATATAAAATAAAAGAGGACATAATGAGACAAATTATATGAGAAAAGAAACTAATAGATTCAAATCAACAGAAAAGTCTATTTCATGTAGAGATTTATATAGTTCTGCCATAGATTTAGAGGCGTATACTTAAGTTATGGTCAGATAATGAAGTTAGAACAAGATGTTAACTAAATATTCAACAAAGCCGGATCAATTTTAGAACCAAACAGGAGCATACATGAAAAAAGAAACAAGATCTAAGAAACTGATGAGAATGCAATACTAAACGGACAATACAAAGGAAGTGTAAGGTGAAGAGAGTGATTCAATAGATGATGTCGACTGTGATGGGTTTTGGCGCACTCCTTTCGGAAATTAGTTTTCTGTCATTCTCACTGGTTAATGACTTCGTAAATGGGTAATTTATGGTTAAATCCTTCTAGAGTAACATTATATTTATGTTAAACTAAAGGTGATAGCCACTTTCTTAGTTGGGTGTTAATGTAAACAGGAAAAAATGTATTACTATTTTTTTCTCTATTTGACTATCAATTTTCTCCCTATTATACATGGTGATAATAAGTTCAAAATGTTTAATTTGATGTTAAAATTATTAGGAATTCTATATTACTTCATAACAAGTTAAGAATGTTCAAATCCATATTAATATTATCAGGAACTCTCCTTCGAATTCAAACTAATTATCAATTATTAAATTTTTCGTTCTTTGCATGTTGGCTATCTGAAGTTAAATTGTCAATGTAAAATTATTCAGCTATAAGTGATTTTCTCCTACAATCTGTAGTTTGATATCGAAGTTTGAATATTTCTTAATATATACTTTCATTTTTTCCATGTCTCTATTTCTTACAATTAATTTGTAGCTGATATATCATTTGGAGTATATGATTTTTCACTCATACACTTTAGATCTTTTTTTTTATCTAATATGTAGCAACTAAGAATGTATACAAATTGCCTTGAGGATATTGAGCTTATCAAAAAAGATTGAGGAGATAGACTTAAATTTTTAAGGTTTTCATATTCTTAAGAATATGTACGGATTGCTATAAATCTTTCAATCTTATTAGTAAGATTATAGAGAGTGACTTTGTTGTAAGAGAGGTTATTTTTTTTTTTTTTCATTTTAAAAATGGAGCCCGCATTTGCATGGATTTTGGGTAATCCTATTGTGTTTTATTTTCATAATAAATTTTGTCCTTTAAATTCTGAAAGATTGTATTTATAATAGAAAATCTTATGGATACTTTGATTATTGCTTGTTAAAAAGTAGAGATATTTCCAAAATATTATTTAAGAAATTATGTCAAAGTAAAATATTTAAAAACAAAAAATAAAATAACTCAAAAACAAAACAAAAACTAACTGTCTGGCATTGAAAGAATAAATTCAACAAACAAAATAACATAATTTGCTTTAAAAAAATATAAAGATGTTAAAGAGTTTAAAAGCCATTATAGATAGATTAGGGGATCAAATCATCAAAGAATTTTTGGTTTTATTCAACAATTACAATTTGTTCGAAAAGAACAACAATGCTTTAAAAAGAATAAACCAAAAACTAAGTGCATTAAAAGGCCATTACTCATTCATAACCACCAAGGAAAGTCAATCCGTCGATAAAATGACTCATTTTGCCTCAGATAAATAAATAAAAAATACAAAAATCTATGAGAGTAAACAAAAGAAAAATATGGTTTGGCACCAATATAGTTGCTAGTGACAATCCCTTAAATATTATTGATAGGACTACATTCCCTTAAGCATTATTGATAGGACTACATTCTCTTAATAAATTAGTATATGACAAGTTCTTCTGAAACAAGTCTATGCGAGAGAGGAAATTCTTGATATCTTCAACATGAATTGGTTTACCTTATGAAGATTAAAAAATAAACTACTTAAAAAAGGCAATTCCACACACAATATAAGAATTAAATGTTTTTAATAATTAAAAAGAAATAAAATAATAAGAAAGTGATTATAGAATACTTGTTTCATAACCTGTAATAAATGACATAATCTATTACCCTCTTAGTGATAATATATATGCAATTTGAAATGAAATTCCAAATTCTTAAAAATTTAAAAATTTATAAAAATCATTCCAATAGGATAAAGGATGATCCAATTTGTCAAAAAGTAGCACCTATTATTTTTCAAAAAACAAAATAAATATTTTAAAAGGATTTGAATCTATTGCCCTCCAAATCTTTATTTCGAAACTATATCCACAATGCCATTGAGCTTCCCACCAATGAGACTTTGACGTAAGTATTTTTGTTTTTTCCACCTTGATTGACTTCATTTTATTATATTCTAATAAAATAATCCTTATCAACAATCTAGTATGCTCATTAGTATTTTTAAACTGCACACACATTATATGTCAAAATAATAATTAAAAATTAAAACCATTCTTCCATATGGATACATTATCTTAGATTGTAGCAACTCATCAAAGTCTCGATTTCCATGAAATTTATAAGGCTTTTAGTAAAATTAATTATGAACTCAATTTTTTAGAACAAAACTCCCTGAAGTCCTTTAATATTAGTTCTATTAGTTTTTTTTAGCTTTTAGGTCCTCATTCTTATATTTTTGTTTCACATTAATCATTTTCGTTCAAAACAGAGGTAAGAAAATTTTCCAATATGGATCTACTTTGGTCCAAGTACTCATATATCTAAAAGAGAGGTATATGAATATATTGCTAAATTTATGAGACATATATTTCTAATTTTATGTTTTGATATTATAAGGCATATATTGTCAATTTTATAGGACATATATTACTAAAATTTTATATGGTTCTAATATAGATCTAATTTAGTTCAAATATTCATATACCTCTATTTTAGATATATGAATACTTAGACTAAATTAGATCTATATTAAGATCATATAAAATTTTCTAATTTTTTACCTCAGTCTTGATCGAAAATGATAACTTAACTCTTTTTTTTTTAAATAATAATAATAATTATTAACATTATTATAACATTTTTTCTCTCAATTTTGCCTCTGCTAAGATGAATACCTTTTGAGCAAATACTAATAGAAATATATTTCTTTTCTAATGTAACTAATATTAGGAGACCTCATGGGGTTTTGCTCTAAAAATTTGAATTCATGGTTAATTTTACTAAATTGTTATAAATTCAAGAGTTTTTGTATTAAAAAGCCAATTTATAATACATACCTCGTAATCTATTCCATCTAGTTATTGGAGGATGTTTTGCATCGTAGTGGCATGCTTCTTTTATTCAATATATCATTTTAAGTATAAGATCAAGATTTTTCTTCAATATTATAAATCATATTTCTTCAATATTCTAAACTAACCTAAAAAAGAGACTTTTTTTTTTCAGGAAAAGTAAGACTAAAACTCACAATATCTTTAACTTATTTGTCACTAATTGCTTGTCCATCATTAAGGTTAGAATCCCATATCTCCATGATTTCTTCATGTATGAAAATGACAAATAAGAACTAATGGTCGCAATAATGGACTAGAATATATATATATATGGAAAATCAATATTTTATCTATGCCAACATATGTAAAACTGGAAATTTAGAGTTTATTACAAGCACATAATTCATAGACTTTTTTATTTTAAAGTAGTTGAGATACTAATAATATTTAAAGTATTAAAGAAGTAGCAATCTACCTTTTTATAATCTGTAAAATTACTTATGAAGTATTTATAGTAATAGTGCCTTTCGATAAATTGTTTAGGATAATTTTCAATACCAGTTATCTCGAACTAACGATAAAAAATTCTTAAACGAATCCAATAACAACTCAATGGATTAATATGTATATATATATATATATATATTAATAGATAGAACTATTAATTTATATTACATTTAACTCATAGTCATTCTTATTATCAAATACCATACTCGTGCCCTATGTCAAGTCTTATCATGTTTAGACTGAGTAAGATATTAAGATACTATATTTATAACCTATAATATATCGTAAAAATCTTTCTTTAATGATAAACATATATATACATTTTGATAAGAAGGCTAGTATATGTTTATATACCTCACCATCCAGCCATATGTTCGATCTAAATTGCAATTCACAACATATAATTTATGACAAAAATTATAAGGGCCATAATGTACCAAAGTATCAGAACAAATCTTATTAAAAAATTTCTTCAGTTGTACTTAAACTAGATTTTTTGGACTTCGACACAAACAAAGATGTTGATTGACCTTCATCAGGCAAACCCTTTATATTCTATGAGAAAATATCATAATATATTTAATTCAAAATTCTCTGTTTTATGAAATCAAAAGCAAAGATCATTGAAGTACTATAAAACATGATATAATACACTAAAGAAATGTAGTACCTTCTTTTCTGGCATCCAACTAAGTTGAATTGTAGTACCAGCTAAGAAAGAATCTTTCTTGCAACCTGATTTTGAAGTATCTTTACTCAATACATCGAGATTGCAATATGAATTATCTCTATGGTTCAATCATAAGTATACATCTTCTGGAGATTGATTTCGTGATAACATGGTCCCATGCTTTAATCAAGAACAAGAAAAAAATTCACATAGTTAGATTTTACAAAATTTCGGGAAAAATAAACTTACTTAATTGAGATTAAATGAACTTACCTTTGTAACAGAGGAGCTCCATTCTTATAACTACAATTGAAATTTAATATGGATTCAACCTTTGAACATTTAGGTGCTACACCATCAATCAAACCATCAAATATTAGATCACTGATTGTGTTGCTATTTCGCTTACTCTTTAACTTCCAAAGGTCTTTCATGAAAATAATAAATAACAAGAAATTTAACATAATGAGGAATTATAATATCTGCAAGTAAAGTATTAAAAAACTACATAATTGGGCTTAAAAAATCATATTTGAAAAAGAGTGTAGAGAATTCTTAGAACTATTACTAGAACATATTATTAATTCAAACTTCGAATTTTAGATCCTATACTAGTAATTAAACCATTAAATACTTGATTACTAGTGATTGTATTGCCATTTCGCTTACTATTTGAGTTATACTCTGTATCTCCAAAAGCTCTATGATCTGTGAACGTTCTCTTTTTTTTTTTTTTTAACAAAACCATCTGAGTCTTTTCTTGGGCAGTCTTCCTAATTAGTACCATTCACATTCTCTTTTTTCTCCCCATTTTTTCAAGTTTAGACATTTCTAAAAACTCAACTCCAGCAATTTGATGTATTTGGTTTGACATTTAATAATTTTAATACATGTTTTGGGAGCTCTCTCTTATCTGCATCTCCTTTATTATTCTCGATTTTAGATGCTCAAAGTTCAGACTCAATAATATGAGTTTGATCAAGAACTGCCTAATACTCATTCTCTAGACACTTCATTACTTGATTAACGTAATCTATTATTGAGTGACTATATATTGCTAGGTCAGCGATTACCAACAAGATTCAACGAAATTTAAAAATTAATTTAAACAAAAAAGTATTCAAATTGTTATTATCATAAACTCATTTTCATTTAATAAATAACCAATTTTACAAAATATTAGTTAAAAGAAATAAACATACTTACAAAGTATGCCTTTCTGAAATAAATATCCAAGTTGTCGCGTATTACGGTGATAAGGTGCGAGTGAGAAGATTTAGAATGAGTAGATGTGGATCGCGAAGAAGGGATACGACAGATCTGGGTAATTAGAGTCTTCAATGAGGTGTCGACGGACACCTGGATGGACTCGGGAGTTGCTGTGGCCAAGCGTGTGTTAATCGTGAATTGTCATTATTCTTCAAATTCTCTTCACAATAAAATAATTATTTTTTTAAGAACATGAAGGCAATTAGAATTTTTTTTTTCAAAAAAAGAAAACTCTATTCAAATTGGATTTAGATATTAATAAAACGATGCCTTGTTTTATAAAAATATCTATGTTAAATTATATGGCCAAATAGTAAACTGCAAAGGAAAAAAAATACTCTGAGATTTGGTTGTTCTTAAATTTAAACTTTGAATTTTAGATTCTACAAAATAATACCTGAGATTAAGAATTTGTAAAAATCGATATCCTTTACTATTTTTTGACAATCTTTAGTAATAAAACGAAAATAATATTCTTTAGTAAAATTGGATTAGTCTTTATTATTCTCCTTAATTTTGATGGTATTATTATATTTTACTTGTTAAAGTTACTCAAAAAGTTAACATGATATGCTAATTTTCAGAAAATTTTAATATGAGAGTATTATTTTGTAGAGTCAAAACTCCAGTGTTCAAATTGCAGAAAGTCTAAATTTTAGGTTTTTTTTTTTTGTAGTTCTTATTATTTTTCATTAAAATTGGATTAGTTCTTATTATTCTCCTTAATTCTGATAATACTATTGTCTTTTACTTGTTAAAGTTACTCAAAAAATATATAATTTTTAGAAATTCTTAATCTAATGGTATTATTTATTTTGCAGAATTCAAATTTCAAAATTTAAATTACAGTACAACTAAATTTTAAGATATATATATATATTTTAACTTTCACGCTCCACCGCCAAATTAAGAACAACACATGAAAAAACAATAGCGTGGTAAAAGCCACAATCCCAACTACTATATGATATTAATCTGATGGGTGGCTAACAATTTTTTTTTTTTTTTTTTTGGTAATAATAGGATGGCTTAACATACCCATCATACGTTTGGGATTGGGAGGGTAAATAGTCCCCTTACAATAAAAGCCTCTGTAATTAAAACATTTGCCAAGCTGGGCCTAAAAGAGATCAGTTATGTACTTATGTTTGACAAGGGCAGAATGGTTTGTATTCATAGAACTCGGGTGTATCATGGGACCTTTGTATTTCGGCGTTTTGATCAGGATCTTTAACACGTGTACGGCCAGATTGAGGGAGACAATCCCAGGGCACAATCGTCATCAAAAAATGGGAGCTATGATGTTGATCACGCAGAGACACAAACCCGAACGGAGAGATCAGGTGTATCGCGTCTATAAATAAAACCCTTGCCTCGCCTTGTCGAGCTTCGAGACCTAAAGGCCCTCGCATATGGCTAAGCCTCGCAAGCCCAAGAACGAAGACGCCAGCAAGCCCGAGAGCTCTGCACCAGTTGTTCGTCACCAGAAGCTCTGCCTCTCCATCGACCTCGACAAGCGTCGCGTCTATGGGTTCGTCTCTGCTCCTTTTTGTGTTTTCTCTGAATTTTCAGATTCTGAAAATGGAGGTTTCTTGGAATGGTTTATTGGTAGCCGAAGAATAGCTTGGGAGTTTCGGTAATGGCGGCAATGGAGGGGTTAATTTTGGTGATTTGCTTTTTTTTTTTTTTTTTTTTTTTTAGGTACACTGAATTGGAAATTGCGGTTCCGGAGATTGGGATTGTAGGGTTACACGCTGAGAATTTGGGGATTGACAATGTTTATGTGGATGGCGAGCCGGCGGAATTCGAGTATTACCCTTATACTTGTCAGGTTATGGAGAGCGAGAGCCGATGGAGCTACGTGACGTCGCCGAATACTGCGGCGGATGCTGCTGGCTCGGTGTATATTTCGGCTCTGGAAAGAGAATTGGTGCCCAATTTGCTGATAAATTGCTTCAAACCATTCAAGACTGGAGGTGAACAGCAAGATCAAGTGATGTTGGAGAATGGGGTTCAGCAACCCTCTGGAGAAATCAAGCAGGTTATGGTTGCTATTTCTGCTTCTTGTAAAAGTTGAGGAGTAGTTTATGGGATTTATATGGTTTAGGTTATGGTAGATGAGATTCTGGTAGGATTGACTCTCATGGCTTTTGTCATATACATAGCTTTCAGCTGACATTTTCATGTGTTTGAATGCTTTTATTGTATGTTTAATCTTTCTGGGTTGCTTGTTACAAACTCGGTGTAATTTCAGAAGGTGAATAGTATTTTGTCTCTCTACTTTATATGGGTGTTAAGAGGATGAACTAGTGTTGTTTCTCGGTGTGGTAACATGTTAACTTTTCTTGAGAGGTTTACTTTCTCTGCGCTTTCTCATGTAGGTTGATGTTTCCTGCAGAATGTGAGATTGGTTCGTGTTAATTATTGGGTAGAGAAAGCAGAGACGGGGATTCACTTTGATGGTAACGTGCTTCATACGGATAACCAGATAAGACGAGCTCGGTGCTGGTTCCCATGCATAGACGACACTTCGCAGCGTTGCTGGTAGAATTACCTAGTCTGAGTTTGGTTCTTGCTTTGGCTATTTGCGCTCGATGAAGTATTGATTTTGGTTGTCACGTTATTGGAACAGCTATGATCTAGAGTTTACCGTTGCACAGAATCTTGCGGCTGTTAGCTCTGGAAGTTTGCTATACCAGGTGAGATAGGTGACAGTCTACATTGCACACGCAAGTTCCTGAACAAAGAATATTTTCCTTGAAAAAGAGCATATGACGTATCCATTAGAAATTTTGGGGACTGATTCTTATATTTGTCTATCTTTTATGTGCACGTATATACATACATACATACATATAACTTCTACGTATTCTGCTTACCAATCTTTGCAATGTAACTTCTACCCTCCAATTTAATTGAACAAATTCCTCATTAGAGTCTAGGAGACTCTAAATTTGAACAGAATTCAGCGTTTGACATTCCTCTTTGTTCAAACGTTATTGGTTGCTTTTTGAAGACTACTTGCTTGCTAATGAGTGTTTTGTTTTTTCTTTCCTTGTTTTGTGGTTATTGACTTATTGTGACTTATCACTAGAAGCATCAATGGGAAGGGAAGACTTGGTTCTCCTTTCTTTGTGCAGAAAGAGTGAGTAAACTATTAGTTATGAAGTCTTCGGTAACGATAGAAAGGGAACTATGAGAAGCATACTAGTAGAGTTTGACCATAGGAACTAAAGTCTTCAATCATAGCAGTTTTAAGACACTAGAGAAAAAACAGAAGAAAAGATTCATTAGGCTGGCATTTTCTCTTAGGTGGTAACAATTTTTATTACAGTACGTAATAGAGCCTTATTTTTATGGCAATATTATTCCGAGTTTGAAGTTCATCCTTTCTTTGGAGGAGTGGTTCTTACTCTTTTGGTATAGTAACATTTGGACTTTCATTCGCCCTTCCAAGACACATAACAAGGTTCGATTCTCGGTTGGTGCATAATTTGCGGGGATAGCTCAGTTGGGAGAGCGTCAGAGTTTATATCTGAGGGGCGCGTGTTCGATCCACGCTCACCGCACGCATCTTCGGGATCGAGGCTCTATTAATTTGGGTGGTTGAGTAACCTACTTCTTGGGGTTAATTTTTGAGAGGCAAGCAACAAAAGCGTTGAGCTTTGGCTAATTATTAGCAACCTATAAAATCCACATTGGGTTTGTAAAAGCATGCGCATGGTGTTCTAAAGACTAAGCTACTTTATAGAAAGATATATATTCACCTAGTTGTCTATAGAACCATGGAGTCATTAAACTTAAAATCACTTTAGTTTCATAAGTGGTTGGCGTCCATCTCATGTAGAAAAAGTGTGTATCATCAGAGTAAGGAGTTTGATTACTGTATGAATCATATTAAATTAACTGCCTATGAATGATTCTTATTGCTTATGCTACTTTGGTGTTGTGATAGTCCTCAAGGAGAATAGTCCTTAAATCTCCTTGCTTATGCTTATGCTCCCCCTCCCTTAAATCACATTTCCAGTTTTTGCATGAAATTCTTATGAACTTGGAATCTAGTGTAACTTACAAGATAATGAGCCCCGAAGTCTTTATAGCTGTTTGAGGTACCTAGGGGTCCAGACTCTATTTCTTAATAGAAGTTGTACATGATGAAAGGCTTGTATAAGTCAGTTAGATTTATCCTTTTGTAATGTTAATTGCTGAATGGAATGAGAATCAATTCCTTGTCAATATTGTAAAACGTGATTGTAAAGTCATCTTCAAAACTTTGGCCTCCTAAATTTTTGTTAGGCTGGACATCATATGGCCTTTGTTCTGGTGACCTGAAAAGTTTTTCTTTCTGCGTTGCTCCATCTTATGTGGTACCATTTTTGATTATTTTGTAACCTTTTTCCATTAGTATTATACATCTTGTGACGTTTAAAGGTGATTAATCTATTGTGTTGGTCCTTCGAAAATGATTTTTCCTGCTATCCTGCTATTCTTGACATTTTAAGTGCAGTTATTACTACATCCAAATTAAGAATATTCCTTTTTTGGGCCTACATTGTAGGTTTAAAGAGCTTATGAGCCTGGTTTAAGTCATTTTGGCAATTTATATTTGGTATTTTAAATATCTGCTTGTCACCACTTGTTGCAGGTTTTGAGCAAGGATGATCCTCCTCGCAAAACATATGTCTATAAACTAGACGTTGCAGTTAGTGCTCAGTGGATATCTTTGGCAGTTGGACCCTTCGAAGTCCTTCCTGATCATCAATTTTCTCTAATATCACATATGTGTTTACCTGTTCATATATCAAAGCTTTGGAATACTGTAGAGTTTTTCCATAACGCGTTCAGGTTTGTCTTCCTAGTTATGTGCTGACTGGATGTCTTGTTCAAGACTTACTTTTTCTTCTAGCTCTTATGGTTGGTTCAGCATTCAACAATTGGGAGTTATTTTTTAATCTCATGATTTGCTCCAACAGCTGTTACAAGGACTATCTTTCAGTAAACTTTCCATTTGGGTCGTACAAGCAAGTTTTTATTGAGCCTGAGATGGCAGTGTGCTCTTTAAGCTTGGGAGCCTCCATGAGCATCTTTAGTTCTCAAATATTATTTGATGACAAGATTATTGATCAGGTTTTGCCTATTTCTCATACTCGTATTTTGATGTTTCCAATCTCGTTTGCATGTATGTAGGGTTATCTTAATCAATACCTTGCAATAGTGCTTTAAGTGCACAAACATGTCTGTATATTTAAAGACATGTTCTCTGATTTAGTTAGGACTGGAGTATTTGTTTGTAACTCTTAGAGATGATTCCTTGTTATCTTATGTTTTCGTAATCCTGTCATTATATTGATAATATCTTTCCCTGTGTGTGTATGTTGAAAAAGCTCAAACATAAGAGTGATGCATGTATGGCAGGTATTGGTAGTTGTGTGGTTTTAAGGTAATTGAACCGCCATTCTAATATGTCTCTTGCTGGAAAAAGCACGAAAGATCGATACTAGAGCAGGTTTCTTGTTTGGCATTCTAAATGTCCTGTCTTGAGATTAAGGTTTCGTGGATCACTTCTTTGATCACATTTACTTTTTGTAATACTTCTAACTTTGATTCAACAGAATGTGTCAGACTGTAGTCAAACCCTAAGATAGTGTTTGGTTGAAGTGATGGATTAGTAATAGTAATGGAATGGTATAGGCATCAGAGAGGAATAAGTGGGTTTGAAAGATTGAAATTTGAGAAGGGCATTGTGGGAAATAAGTTAACTATATAATGGAGTAGGCATTCCTCTCATCATTTTTGGTAATGACGATTTTGTCAAATTGGGGGGAAGACAATCCCACTAGCTAATTCTCACCCAAAAGAGTAATCTAGTCGTCATTCTATTCCATTTCTTCCCACCCAACCAACCACCAAGTAGTTTCTAGTCCACAGTAACCAGGGCCTCTGGTATAGGCGATAGACATGTATGCCCTTTGACGGCAAAAAGCCACTTCCCATGAGCAAGTTCAATTTGTTATATCAATCAAAGTCATATTTGGCGATATGGGAAAGGATCCCCAATGCCTCCCTGAATTACCATGCTTTTCTGATTTCAAAGCTCTTTTTTTGTAGTATCAGTGATGACAAATATATTGAAATTAACAAGAAAAGATGCTAGTAGCCAAGTTCTTGATGGTCTTCATGTTTTTATTGTTGTTACTGTGTCGCTAGTTTGAAGAACTTAGATAACAATATCAGGTCATGTAAGAATTACTGAGGTCTTGGTATTGTAATGGAAAGTATAGGGTTTGTCACCTCTCCAATTATTTCTCCATTGGCTTTACCCTGGTACCGGATGTGGTGTATATCATGCCTCTTTGGAATTGTACCAACATTTCCGCCACTGATCTAACTTGTAGATTTCCCATTTCTGGAAGGAGAGAACCATGACTTTTCCCATTTGCGTTGTAAAATTCTTGCTTTAAATTTGACTGAGTTCTATTAATGGATTCCTATTAAATTTTTCTTGTGTACGAATGATTTCTACAAATTGAATTGCTCTACAGGGCCTGTCTTCCCTACTTATGCAAAGTATACTAGAAGTTGTGTTTCTGAAGTTCTTGTTACCCTTCATTTTGTTGACATGTCAATTCTTTTGTGACAGACAATAGACACAAGGATTAAACTTGCTTATGCCCTTGCCCAACAGTGGTTTGGTGTCTATATCACTCCTGAGACACCAAATGATGGTAAGCTGGTTTCATCATGGTTTGTACTAACTTGTGGGTGATCAAGATCCAGTGCTACTGCCTTGTTCCATTTAAATACGCTAGAGAATTGATTCCATATCTGGGGTAATTCTTGTTTTCAGAATGGCTTCTGGATGGTCTTGCTGGATTTATGACTGATTTGTTTATCAAGAAGCATTTAGGAAATAATGAGGCACGTTATCGGAGATACAAGGTTTGCTTCCATATTGGAACTTCCACAAATGCATGTGATGTTTTGTTGATGAATAATATACATTTGTCATACATGGGGGTTAATTTTATTGGTCTTCTTTTTCCTCTACCTTGAGCAGATATCCTGTGTTTTCATTGACTAGAAGTAAATTCTGTTTTTCTGGTTTCTTATAGATGAAAAATAAAACAAAATTTTATATGTTTCTGCGGTTGCTTAATCTTAATTCCCCCTTTCTGCCTTTATGTACATCAGTTAGCCATTCTTTGTCAACTGAATTCCATACTTCAAAACTCTTTTCATAGCTCTTATTTATGTTTAATCAGAGTATATCATTTGAATTTCAACAAGAAAGCCAAAGGCATTGTTGTCTTCTTTATATCCTCAAATTCAGAGTAGCTAAATATTTATGCAGGCAAATTGTGCTGTTTGCAAAGCAGACGATAGTGGTGCTACATCCTTGAGTTCATCTGCTTCTTCTAAGGATTTGTATGGAACTCAATCCATTGGTCTCTACAAAAAAATAAGATCATGGAAATCTGTGAGTTAGAGTTGAAGTTTTATTTCTTTTGCTTGGAAGAACAATAGTTTTTCTTTATTTTATTTGTAATGCTTTTCATATTTAACAATTTTCTTCTTATTTGGATTTTTGTATTGAAGGTGGCCATCCTTCAAATGTTGGAAAAGCAAATGGGACCCGAGTCTTTCCGAAAAGTAAAGATTCTTGCAATTTTGTTTATTTTATTCTTAATCTAGTGCTGTCTTGATATTTGAGAAGTTCATAGCTTTAAAACACAAAAAATATCCGTCCCTGTTTCTAATAATAATAAAAAATATACAAAAAATAAAGAGGTGAACCTTGAGTTTTTGCCACTTTGTTAATGATTGATGTCTCCTGTGTAATCAATTGTTTACTTTCAAGTATCATAATCAGTTTTTGGTTTTCTTATAGATATTGGACTTGGTGATTTTGGAATTTGGGCATTGTTTATGGACGTTTAGGAACAGTATTTGGTATAAGGCAGCAGTTTATCCATATCAAAAGAAAAAAAAAAGAAAAAGAAAAAAGAAAGAAAGAAAAGGCAGCAGTTTATGGTGACTTTAAAGATTTCTATTAAGGTTCAAAACAGAAGTACAAAGTAAGTAGAGGATAAGATATCCTCAATAATGATAAAGACAAAATAGACAAACAAAATACTGAAGTAATACAACTAAATACTCCTGAATAGGTGTTCTTCCAACTAAGAGTAATTAAAGAGAGCTGGATATCCACAGCCTCTGTTGCTACCAAGACCAAAGAGAAGCTAAGAACTATATGTTTTTTCCCACCAAGATGACAAGTCCAGCTCTTTTGGGGCAAAAATATGGTTATTTATTTCCACTCAAATGACCCAGAGAATAGCTATCACCACACAATGCCACATTACAGCTGAGCCACCATCTAATAGATATTTTATTTTAACACAGCTTTGGGCTAAGTTTTGTTTATTTTTTTGATGATTTGGTTACGCCAACGTAGTCATGTAACTTGATGTGCTGTAGATAAGGCTGTGCTTTGGGTGGTTTTGTATGCTTATTGCGGAATAAGTTGACGGTATACTGTAGGAGATACTTGAAGTGCTGGATTATTTGCTTTACCAGTTGAAAACAGAAAACATAGCAACCAAAAAGGGTAAAAAAAAAAAAAAAAGGCAGCAGCAAATGTTGTTTGCTCCAGTATCTAAGTTGTATTGCTTACCGTACTATCTTATGGTATCTTTGTATGCTTAAATTTCGCTATTTTTTAACCTTCAATTGGAGTATGTACTCTAAACTATACATTGAGAACACACATTTCATTTCCACCTTGTGTTTCTTCATTTGTTTGTGCTTTGTGTGATTTGTGTGGGAATATGCTATATTTTCTATGTTTGGGAATGAGGATGGTTTTATCTGAGTAGAGTACTTTGTCATGATATGATTTTTTTTTTTCAATATATTTAAATGCTTGTCAGCAAAGGATTTTAATTCTGTTGTACTTGGCTAAGTTCTTTTGAATAATGCAATACTTTTGTTGGATTCTTGGTTCATTTAGTTGAGTCTTGTTTCTTACCCAAAAGAAAAAAGCAAGGATCCTGAATCAAGACAGCCTGCTCATTACCTTATCTAGTAATCATTTGCTAATTAATGTGCAAAGGAGATGAATGCTTTGTGATGCTCATGCATATTATTTGAAGTTTGCACTAACTTTGATTTTGTGAGTAACGAGATTGACTCACTTATTTAAATTGATTATTTTTGATTTACGGATTCTTATTTTGATTCACAGATTCTTCAGACGATAGTTTCCCGAGCTGAGGATAAGACTCGTTCATTGAGATCTCTTAGTACAAAGGAGGTAACTTCGGAAAATGATACTCCCTAGCTTTTTGTCTTCCTAATTAAAAATTACAATGAAGGTTGATGTTGCTATCATGGATTCAGCTTGCATCAGCCTGTTAACTTATAAACAGATTACTTTATGGATGACTAGTTGTTAGTCATGCTTTCAAACAATTTAGACAATACTTGTAAGTTTATGAACAATTTAACAAGAGTAAAATTATGATGTTAAAAATGGATATAAGAAATCTATTGAGATGGTCAAGGATTTAAATTGAAATTCTCCTGAATTAAAGAAATATAATATCAGAATGCTGTTTGATCCTTTTTTTATTTTTTATTTTCTTCTGGGCACCCAGTTAAGACTTGAGAGATATTTAGGTTTTATTTGATGTCTCTTATATTACCTTCTAAAAAGGAAGGAGGTTGTGATTATAAGGAATGCTAATGCCATATTTGTGAAGTAAATTTTCCTTGTGGTAATCACAATAGCGTTTTCTGTTATGCTGGTTAGGTTTGGTTTTTCTATTTGATTTTTCCTATTAGGTTTTCCTTTAGCAACACATTGGTTTCATTTAGTGGGTTATTTTAGTATGATTTCTATAGCGACAGCACTCCATCGGTCTTCTACTTTTACTCTCTCTCTCTCTCTCTCACTTTTTCCTCGATTATTCTCTAGTATTTAACTTATTCGGTATGGTTAAATGTGTGCATGTTCTTCCTTTTCATTTGATGTTGGTGACTGTTTAGAAATTTTGTTTTGTTCTTCTAACTTTACTTGATGGCTTTTTTATTTAAGCTCTCATATATGTTCCTATTATTTATTTTACTTTCATTTGTTATAGGTATCTAACTATTACTTTCTTAACAAGGTTGCTAACAGTTTTGGCTTTGATTTGGGCCCTCATATATATGCCAACTATTTATTTTACTTTCATTTGCTGTAAGTATTTATGCTATAAACTTTTGGATGCAGTTTCGGCATTTTGCTAACAAGGTTGGAAATCTTGAACGTCCATTTCTCAAGGAGTTTTTTCCTCGTTGGGTGGAGTCATGTGGGTCGCCAGTGCTGAGGTATTGATAAAGTAGAGCTACATCTAGCTTTCTTATTCAACAATGTTGCTAATTTCAGTTGTTATTCTGTCACTTTCGTTAAAAAGGATGGGGTTCTCCTACAACAAGCGAAAGAACATGGTTGAGTTGGCCGTATTACGCGGATGCACAGCTGTTCCAGATGCAAGTGCATCGGTTGTTAACAGTAGGCCAGAATCTGAAAACCGAGACAGTGAGGTTGGATGGCCTGGGATGATGAGTATTAGGGTTCACGAACTTGATGGCACATTTGACCATCCAGTTCTGCCAATGGCTGGAGAAACTTGGCAGCTAGTGGAAATACAATGCCATTCGAAACTTGCTGCTAGACGCTTTCAGAAGCCTAAAAAAGGTGCAAAACCTGATGGATCTGATGACAATGGGGATGGTACACCTGCTCTAGATATCCGGTCCAGGTATGTAGAAATCTTACGAGCTGTGAAAGTTCTTGCTGAAGGGGGATCGAATTATTGTTTCCTCGTGTCTCTGTGTCAAATTTTTCCCCTTTTTTTTTTTGTTTTGCAGTATGGAGTCACCCTTGTTATGGATGCGGGCAGATCCAGAAATGGAGTACCTTGCTGATATTCATTTTAGTCAACCTATACAGATGTGGGTAAGAATGACAGTAATAATCCCACCCAACTTTGAACAATTTATCATTTTAAGGGTTACTGCAGTATTTTTGCTATCCCTTGGCAGTTTAGCACAGGTGAGCGTCAAGTTCTTGAAGAATCCAGGATTATGGTTGAAAAATGCATGCTTCGATTTGTGCATAAAGTTGTAATTGTCCTTGTACATGTGGATATCCACGTTCCCAAATGCAGTATATATGCATGTTTAGAGTCCTTTTGGCCAAACAACAACATGAGAAACATTTTTTTGCAAAATGACCATCTCCTTTTTTACACTTAGTGACCATCATTATTGCTCTAATGGTCGCTCGGTCAAGAAAGAAGTTGCTTAAGGTCATTTTACAAATAAAAATTTTAGGGTTGACCTGTTGTTTCTTTTAAAGTTATTTTTCCCAAGTCCTCGTATGTGTATCGGTCTTACACACATGACCTCTTGGCTACCCAGGTCTCTAAACATGCATGTGTCCTCAAATAGAACTACATGTCACATACATTTGTGAATACATGTATGTACCTACGCAAAAGTGACACATACATGTTAATTTTCACGTCCATTTGGATTGATAAGTGTCAATGTCATGGTGAAAATAGGTTGATATTTCATTATTTTGTCAGGACCTCATTTCTGATCTCTTTCCATACAAGAGACCTTAAGGAGTTTAATGGACTCGAGTTGTAGTCGTGGTTTAATATAATTCTAGTTAGTTCTCATTGACATTTGTGTGATCTGTTTTTACTGATGTCGATACTGGAGATGTACTCTATAGTGGTCCTTCGATCGGTTACTGGTTTACTGTTTTCATCAAATTAAATTACAACCCCCATTACTAGTCACTACCTCATTGTTTCAACTTGTTGAAATGTAGCAGAGAGTAGACTCAGTTACCATAGATAACATTTTTGAATCGGTGGAAGAACTGAAAGGTTATTGCTGTTGCCTATAAAGAGAACTTAGTTCTTTGTGGATGTCTTATCCACTTTCTTTGTATTTCTTTCTCTGTTAATACAATGTTCGTTTCTTATCAACAAAAAAAAAAAAAAAAAAAAGAGAAAAAAAAAAGAAAAAGAAAAAAGAACTCAGTTCTTGCAGTTATCTGTCCTCTGTGTTTTTAATTTGAAACCTGTAACCTAAGCCCCTATAAATTCCAAGTCTTAACCATTTTCATGACCTATAAGGTGTCCATTAAGAACTAATCACAAACGGCCAGTTTACTATACGTCATTTGTAAAGGCTGCAAACCTTGCTATTAGCATTTAGGCATTCGCTGACATGTTTAAATAATGCTGTAGTAGACAATTTTTTATCTGCCTGTTCATCGTTGGTTCTGTAAATATCCATAACCAAGTTGCTTCCATGCACTGTTTTCCCTGCTGAGAACTGGTTGCATTTTGTGTTGTGCTTGTAGGCATTCATGCCAATTACAACTCCACATTGCTTTCTGCCAAGTTTTATAACTTTTTGACTTAAACTTTTCAATGTTTCATCAGATTAATCAGTTAGAGAAGGACAAAGATGTTATTGCTCAGGCACAAGCAATTGCAATGCTAGAGGCATCACCACAGCTATCATTTAATATTGTTACTGCACTGAATAATTTCCTCACCGACTCCAAGGTTTAGCCACTATCAGAGTTGAATCTTTATTTGAATAATGTGTTAAATGGAGTGTGATAATTTCGTCTTTCTTCTTTTGGTATGAAGGTGTTTTGGAGAGTTCGAATTGAGGCAGCATTTGCATTAGCTAACACAGCATCCGAGGTACTTTGTCATTATGTATTTTACTTGTTATAAACTTTTCATTGCATGGTTAAATTTTTTTCCTTTTGACACGAATTCTATATCAAATCCTTGCGAAGTTACTTTACGAGGTATTATAAACTCAAAACCATATTGGAATCACTGTTACATTTATAGTAAATCTTCAGTTTGTATATTCTAATCAAGTGAGGGCACATTTGGTTTATCCTATCAACTATGAAAGCTGTTTCAAGATTTGTAGAATAGGATTCGAATCTTATACAAAATACGCCCTGAACTTTTAATATGACACGTGGGCTGTGTTATCATGTGTTTCAGGAGACTGATTGGGCAGGTTTACTTCATTTGGTGAAATTTTACAGAGGTCGGCGTTTTGATGCAGATATTGGACTTCCCAAGTAAGATGCTTCCACAGTTACAGTTTAAAATTTTGCAAATGTGCAAAATCTATACAAGTTACAGCCTTTTTTATTTATTTATTTATTTTAAATTTTGCAGGCCAAATGACTTCCATGATTTTGCCGAGTACTTTGTTCTTGAGGTAATGCAATGAGGTAGGATATGTGATAAGTTGTCACTACCGTTGTCTGTCTGGTTCATATGATTGATCTTTCATTTTTAAGTTCAAAGATTTTTTTTTTTTTTTTTTAATTGCTTGCCCGTCTTGTGTAAAAGTGATTGTACCGCTTATAATAGTTTCTTTTTTGAAAAGATTTTTTTTTTTTTTTTTTTTTTTTTTTTGTTTTTTTTTTTTTTTTTTTTAAAAATTTTTTTTTTTTTTTTTTTTTTTTTTTTCTGGTTTTTTTTATTTTTTTTTTTTTTTTTTTTTTTTTTTTTTTTTTTTAAAAATTTTTTTTTTTTTTTTTTTTTTTTTTTTGGGGGTACAGCTTTTAGTTTGCCAACTTGATGTATTAATGTCTTCATCAGTGCTGATGGGTCTAAATTTTCTGTCAATTTTGTTTTGCGGCATACTGACGTTCATGGAAAATCAAATTTGATTTACCAACTTGTACGATACCTGGGAAGTTCAAATTTTACTATGTCAAATTAGATTTGCCAGATATTTTTGAAAAATTCGGCATGCTCTAGTAAGGAACACTATTGTGTCTCTCTAGCCAGATATCAACTAGCGCTTCTATCTTGTAGGCCATTCCACACGCAGTAGCTATGGTCAGAGCTGCGGATAGGAAAAGCCCAAGAGAGGCTGTTGAGTTTGTATTACAGCTATTGAAGGTAATTATTATCTTTCCCTTTTATACAACAAAACAGGGAGACATGACATTTAGATTCATTACAAGAGGATAACTATATAAGAACTTGTAAGGGTACCACTGTGCTAGCATGATGGTTAGGCGCTCGCTCCCTCGACAAAGAAGTCTTGGGTTCAAGTCGTCACTATCGTGATGGTTGGAAGTTTATGGGTAATCCACTTTAAGAGAAATCCATTAATCGATCTGGGTGGGTCCACCACTTGGGGTTATAAAGATACACTATCTTCTAACCTTATAATTTGTTCTATTACCAGGAAACAAAATAGAAATATATGTATATATATGAAAAATCTGTTTTCTTTTTCTTTTCTTTTTTTTTTTTAAAAGAATAAAAGAAACTTGGGAACTGTGATAATATGGATATTTGCTCTGTTCTCTGCCTCTAGGGCCGTTCTTTATGGTTTAATTGAGAATATAATTAATAACAGACTATCTGGTCTTTTCTTTTTCTGTTTGTTTGTTTCTTGTTTTGTCTGTTTCTAATTTTATCAAATGTCTGATTTCATGTTTCCTGTTGCCTATTGCCTGGTCTTTGAATGTCGAACAGTATAATGATAATAATGGGAATCCATATTCCGATGTGTTTTGGCTTGCTGCATTGATTCAGTCAGTCGGTGAGCTTGAATTTGGACAACAGGTTAGTGTTATATTCTGAAAATCTCTCTCTCTCTCTCTCAAGTTACGTATGTTCTCTTTGATTTCTTTGAGGCATGCTCTTATTTGCGAATAAATTGGTAAGGCTTGATTGGAACCATTACTTTTAGCTCACTGGGCACTCATTAGTTTTATTCAATCTTCTGTCACTTTTTTCATCCAGATTTGGTGTTTTGTCCTTGCCACCTGTATAATACTCATTGACGTGTTTTTAGGTTCAAAAATTGGAGAGAAACAGACTTTTCTAATTACTTTCTATTTCCACTCTCTATTTCTTCTTCCATTCAATCTTTTGCAATATTTGTTTTAACAAAGTTATAACACTCATTGAGCTAGTGATATCTATCTCAGAATTTGACCTGTGAGTCTGAATTCTCCTTTTCCATTCCTCTTTTTTTTTTTTTTTTTTTTCAACTTCTTGCACATTTGAATTGTCAAGAGCTTGTAATTGTGGGGATTGAGGTCTGTCACAGATATAATTTCTATTTCATGTAATACTAAAATACGATATTTTGTTGACTAAATAATTTAAATCATTGATTTTTCCCCCTTTTTAGCTCTCAATAATGGGGTTCTCTCTTGTAAGTCATCTGGTCTGGAATTTAGGTCCGAATTCTTTGTTCATCCAAGTAATCCAGCCAGTCTTTTGAAAGTGGCAAAATCTGATACATCAACTATTAATTCTTGGTTGAATTTCATGGATCAGATAAACTACCTCTACCATACCACCATGGACTATGGAACTGAAGGGATTTGATTTTTTCATGTACTCCTTTTGGTTTATCATGGGGATGTTGGTGATTTAGTGTAATTTTCTTCTCTTGGACACTGTATCATGATCTGAAGGCTTATTTATGTCTGTTATTTCTTTAATCTGTGGCAGAGTATCCTCTTTTTATCATCCCTTCTCAAGCGCATTGATCGGCTTTTACAATTTGACAGGTGCATTTACTTTTTAAATATAGGATACATAGATTATCTCAAAGAATAGTAAAACTGATTTTGTATATATCTGGAAATGGCGTATAACAGGCTGATGCCAAGTTACAACGGGATATTGACAATTAGCTGCATCAGGACTTTGACACAGATTGCCCTGAAGCTTTCCGGATTTATCCCACTTGTGAGCCTTTCTTCAACTTAATGTACCTGCTTTTAAATCTTTCTGGGTATTAATGTGCAGTATATGGTGCTTTGGGCAGGACCGTGTCTTTGATCTCCTGAAACCATTTAGGGATGCTAAGGCTATCTGGCAAGTTCGAATTGAAGCTAGTAGAGCATTACTTGATCTGGAGTTTCACTGTAGAGGAATTGATGCAGCATTGTCTTTGTTTATGAAGTATTTAGAAGAAGAGCCGTCATCGAGAGGTTTGCATTACTTCCACTGGTGAAATAATAATGTTTCTCTAGAATTTTACTGTCCCTCCTTAACAGTCATTACTTGTCTTTGTTTATTTTGTTATATTCTGTCTTTATTATTTCTTTCGTGCTTGTATGCGTCCGCTTATTTTACATTCCTTAATTTCAGGGCAGGTGAAATTGGGTGTGCATACTATGAGATTGTGTCAGATAAGAGGTGGATCTAATTCTACCGACATAAAAAGCCAGACTCTTGTGAATTTGCTCCATCTACTTGAAGGCCGAATGGCATTCAACAATGTCTTTCTTCGTCACTACTTGTTCTGCATCTTACAAATCCTCGGAGGAAGGTGCAAAGCCCTTTTTCTTTTTCCATCTTTCCTAGATTTAGAGATGTGTTGATTTTCTCTTTCATAATCAAATGAGAGCATTCTTCTCTTGAGAAGTAATAACTCTCATCCTGTCTCTCTTTCTTTATGTTTGTGTGTGTACAGTACCTATCCAAGTATAATTTAAATCTGAACCTCAGCTCCTTTTTTAGGCCACCAACACTTTTTGGAGTTCCGAGGGATCATAGACCATTGCATTTAGGTGATGTAGAAGCCTGGCACGAGCAGAAAAACATATTTCCTAATTATCTTCCAGATATCAAACTACCATCGGATGCTCAGAACCTTTCACACAACAATTTTGTCATGCCAGAAGGTGCCAGAGACATGTTTGCTGTCCCAGAAGCTTCCAATAATGGCTTGGCTGTTCTACAGGTTCCTGTTGATGGTTTGCCTGTTCCACAAGCTTCCAATAATGGTTTGGCTGTTCTAAAAGATCCTGTTGATGGTTTGCCTGTTCCAGAAGCTTCCACAGATGGTTTGGCCATTCTAAAAGATCCTGTTGATGGTTTGGCTGTTCCAGAAGCTTCCATAGATGGTTTGGCTGTTCCAGAAGCTTCCATAGATGGTTTGGCTGTCCCAGAAGCTTCCAAGGATGGTTTGGCTGTTTCAGAAGCTTCCAAGGATGGTTTGCTTGCTTCGGAAGCGTCCAAAGATGGGTTGGCTGCTCCAGAATCTTCCAAAGACATCTTGGCTGCTCCAGATTCTTCCAAAGATGTCTTGGCTGCTCCAGAATCCTCCAAAGAAGGTGTGGCTGCTCCAGAAGCTTTCAAAGCTGGCTCGGCTGCTTCGGAGGCTTCCAAGGATGGTTTGCCTGCTCCAGCAGTTTCCAAGGATGGTTTGGCTGTTTCAGAAGCTTCCAAGGATGGTTTGCCGATTCCTGAGCTATCGAAGGAAGCAGATACCATTTCTACCAGTCATGGACGGAAGATGCCAGTTGTTAAGATCAGGATGAAAAGATCTACTGCTACAAGTAGAGCAACAGAGGTTGATACCCGAACTGTAGAGAGATCTCAGGGTGGACTTTATGAAAATGATCATGGGGCTAGCAGTTCAGTTTCTGTTGATGCACCCCACAGAAATTTTGCTGAAGCTGTCAGCATTAGCAATCAGAATCTTGAAGAAGTCAATTCATGTCATGATCTTGGGTCTCAGATGACTGCCAGTATTGGCAGCGCGAAACTTGCGAGTGATGGCGATGATATGGGGAAGGAACTTCAGTGCACGGCTGATTCAAGCAAAGTTTTTGCCCTAGCTCAGCCGGATGATCCGTCATCATCTAGCTTCATCCAAGATAATAGTGTAGATGCCGGTGCACAAAAGTTTGCAAGTCTTCAAGCTCTTTCTGATTCAAGACATGGTCATGACAAAGAAAAGGAGAAGAAGAGAAAAGACAGAGACAAGAAACGGAAGCGGGAAGACCATAAAGGGCACCGGGATGATCCCGAGTATTTGGAGCGGAAGCGCCTGAAGAAAGAGAAAAAGAAGAAGGAGAAGGAGATGGCCAAGCTGTTGAATGAGGCCAAGACCTCTTCTTTAAATGACCAAGGCAAAGTATCTTCAGTAGAATTGACAAATAAGAAACAGGAACTTAAGATCAAGTCGTCAGCGATGGAAGTGAAACCAATTATACCTAGTGGATCCAAATTACTGATCCCAGGGGTTGAGGCTAGGCCTCAGGCCACAACAGAAGGTAATTCTGTTGCTCCAAAATTTCGAATTAAAATAAAAAACAGAACGCTCAACAAATCATAGTGCTTGTATGTTTGCCCTTGTTCCAAAAAGTGGCTGGATTCATAATTTCGCCGAGATTTTTGCAGTTCGTCTCTGGCTGGTTTAGGTACATAGTGCTAGTGTGACAACCAGTTTAGTAGCTGATGCTGCTCAAAATCTGTTCATTTGTTAAGACATTCTGACTATTTGAAATCTATAAGCCTCCCCTGTTCCATGATCGTTTTAATTCTTTTGATATGAATGTATGTAGTTTTCTGTTCATGAAATAAAAATTCAAGAAAATACCCTTTTGCCCCAAGATATATCAGTCTCATTATTTGTATCTCGGAAGGACCTGGTGCAGTAAATATATTTGTTAAGTAGGCGATAACTTGTCAGCTTCACCTTTGTTCATTGTTAGTGTCATTATTTTGGACTAGGATTAAACTTTCGGTTTCTTTTCGTGTGGTCATAATGGATACAATTCATACAAAATAAATAAATAAATATAATAAAATAAAAACAAACGAGACACTTGTAGTTATCAAACATGTACCTAATATGGCTAAATCTATCTGTGCAGTTGTAATTACCTATTCACGGGAAAGAACATTTATCGTACCTTGATCCTTCGAAGGTTTTATAAATCGGCAGTGTAATTTTCTCGAAACAGTTTATTATTGTTCTTGATCTTTACAAAGCTGATTTCTATTCTGATCCTTGATTATCTAAGGCTATGTTTGGTGGAGTAGATTTTTGGAGAGATGGAGAGGAGTGAGGGGGAGAACAATATTTTTCCGTTTGGCAGGGGGAAGAGGAGAAATGAAGGGATGAGCTCACTATATTGCATCCTTCTAAAATTAGAAGGATTAGGTAAGAATGAGAGTGAATAAAAATTGAATTGATTAATTTACTTTTTGAAATAATTATTTAAAAAATAATACAATAAATAATATAGTAATCTTATAAATAAACACTCTCTACTCATCTTATTCTCTATCTTTCTTACCAAACAATATAAATGATTCTTACTCTCCTATTTCTCCATCACATTTCCTCTCATTCTCAAACTTCTCATTCTTTCTACTCTCCTTTTTACCAAACATAGCCTAAGTCATGTCTTTACTTTGAGTAAGAAACTAAGATGGCAAATTTTACAAGTTAAAAAGCACTTTATTAGTATATTTGATTGAGAGATTTTCCATTTAGGCTTTCCTATGAAGCTTTGTTGACAGACCATTTATGATTCATAATGTGACAAGATTACTCTCTCTCTCTCTCGACTAGGTCTCAGGGATAGGAACGGTGAGTTGCTACTTTTACAGGCTGTCATCTAGTGGGTTCTGTCTGATTTTTGATTGGGCAGTTTTTAGACTTTGGTGTAGAAAGAGAGAGCTCAACATGTACATTCTACATGGGCATATACCAAATCTTCCTGCGTGATCTGAGGAACCCTGCAGAACCCCGCGACAAAATCTTTACCCTGATATGGTAAATTTGGTCCTTCCATTTATTTTCTTCTTTTCTTTTCTTTTCTTTTCTTTTTTCAGTAATCACTTTAGATGACTTATACGTGTGGTCCACACCATACATAACCGCAACTCTAGATCAAGTCTATGGCCACATTAATTTCCAGCTGAGCTAGTATACATACCTTAGGCTTTGCATTTGTACTTTGAATTCCGGACATTCTTCTTTTGACATGCTTTATTACCTATCTTGCATTACCTCATTCTCCTCCACAGGGCCCCCTCTTGATCGAATTAGGATATTCCTCAACTGGTCAAACGCAAGAAAGTAGAATCCAACTTTGATCCTCATGTACTACTTCTCTTCTGGAACTCCTTTTAGACTTTTCTCACATCCTCCAAGCCAGTTTTAGCCACTCTGCAACTCTCCGGATTCATTAAAAGATCTTTTTACCAAATTTTGAATCTTTTGTCAGATTTGGTGGGAAAAACAAATAATGAAAAATATTCCATACCCTGCTATATTGCCCAGTTTGACAAGCAACTTAGAAATATCATGCTTGCTTCCTATTCTATCCCATTCGAGAACTCCACTATATATATTAACATTTTTTAATTTTATATTTTGACACTTTATTCAAATTATATCTTGTATTTTAGTTATTATTAACATTGATTATTAGATTTAAAATTTGTTATAAATTTATATCTTTACACAAATTTAAAGTAATTAATTTACTAAGATGTCGTTTAAAAAATTAAAAATAAATTGTATAAAAATTTATCCGAGAATAAGTTTATTTTATCATATTGGTAAATTAACTACTTTAAATTGGTGTCAAAATATAAATTTGTAACAGATTTTAAATCTAAGAGTTAATGTTGATAATAAGCAAAACACAAGATATAAATTAAATAAAGTGTCAAAATATAAATTATAAAAGTAATACTATCCCATATATTTGTTTTCAATGAAGTTCTGGGGAAATTTGAAGATATTGGCTAGGTGATGCATGTCGCATGATATCAATTTGATCTTACAATTTGTTGTAAAATAGTTTTAAAGTACTGTTATAACATAGGCTGTATCCTGTCACTAACAATGATATATATATATATATACATATTTGTATCGTTTAGTTGTCAAGAGAATCATTAATCATAACTTTCAAAAATAAAATCCATTATTTTACTTATGATTAGAGTTGGGTACACAATTGTAACATTTCTTCGTCATATTTACTGATTAATATTAGATGAGATGACAAAATTCAATAAGGCTTATTTATGTTCTTATATATTAATTAAGACACAAATATTTATGTTGCTCAAAAGTCTGAAGGGGACAATTCAATGTGAGATTATTTCGGGTTTTTTTTTTTTTTGTTAAATGAACTTGCATGAAAGGCTGAAGGGGACAAGTCAATGTGAGATTATTTCGGTGATGAATCTTCCCATAATAGCTAAAAACAAAAATCAAACAGAAGAAGACAAAAACAACCTGCTCAAACAACTTGTATGAAGTTGTTTTTTCTTTTCCTTTCTTTTTTTTTTTTTTTTTGGTTGAACTTGCATGAAAGGTTTAGCTTCAATATTTTGGTCCTGTTTGGCATATTTCTAAGATCTTTTGGATTCAAAAATCACCTTTAAGAGTGTGTGTATAAAATCTCAAAAAGTATTGTTTTCTATTTGAATTTTTTTATATTTTTTTAATAAAAAATAAACTCATTAGCTTTTATAGGTAGGTCTTTTAAGATTTTTATTTGGGTTATTATGGAAAAAAAAAAAAACCTAAGTTTTTCACTTTTAGGGAAAAAAATCTTGAGTTTCTAGTTATATCAAATAAAATTTTTGATTTTTTTAGTTCTAGCAATAATTTTTGAGTCTTTGGTTGTATCAAATGAAACCTTGAGTTTTTTTTTTAATTTTTTTTTTAAGTTCTACCAGTAAAAACTTTTGAGTTTCTAGTTTTGTCAAATAAAACTTTGAAATTTTGAAATTCAGTCAAATTGAGCCAAAAACAACCACTTAATAAAAAATCGGTATGAAAAAATGCAACATGATTAGCTGTTTTATACTTTTGAACTATGTTTTTATTTTGTTCAACTAAAATATGCTAACATTTTTTATATAGAATAACATCGTTTTCATCCCAATTAGGGTATTTGGTAATAAGAATAGCCTCATAAAATAGCACATCAAAAGCAAATGGGTCATTAGACTTATTTTGCAGGGTAATTTAATATAATCCAAAAGTTTTATACGATATAACTAGAAACTCAAAGTTTTTTTTTTTTTTTTTCCTATTTTTATATATATAATCAAAAACTCAAGGTTTTTATTGATAATAAAGTAAAAAGCTATCTTAAACGGATAATATTACAAATAAAGTTAAATTTTCGAAAGCATGTCAAAAAATGAAAAACAATCCACAACCACATCATGGTGAATAGATTCTAAAATACTTTGACACACATATATAAATATGGCACAAAGTCTTCTAAAGTTAAAAGCAACCTATATGCCATATCTCTCTAGCTTTTCTCTCTACCTCTCTCTTCATCTCCTCTTCTCTTCTCTTCGCCATCTTCTTCCCTTGTTGGAGAGGTCTTTTGATCTCTCTCTCTAGTAGGGAGATCCATGTTCCTAGTCGTTATATTATGATTTTAAATAATCTTTCAATTTAGGAAGGTATAACTTCACCCATATCTAGATACATGATAGTTTTGGCTTTATTGTATGTTTTGGTATTTTAGTCTACCTAAATCTAAATTTATGGTCATTTCCAGTAGATCTTATATTGCATGTGGATCCTTTTAATATGGTTTTCATCTAGATCTGTACAGATTTAGATGATTTACATGATGGTATTTACCCTTCTATGACTTTTTCATTTCAAGCAAGAGACACCAACAATGGATATTGTGTGGAGAGTCATAATAGGCCAACAGATGATGCGTAATGCTCTATTAAAGTGCATAAGAATAGTAATCTATAAGAGTCTCTTTATTCCAAGTTGATTTTGCGTGGATATCCTAGTGCGCAAAACTCCTCTAAGAACTTTAATCAATTTATTATTGATGTCTGATTTGTGATCAAAAAATCTTTAATGGGTATTATACAATCTTTCTATTATTAATGAAAGTATTTCATTTAAAAAAAAAGTTAAAACCAACTTTTTTTTTTTTAACATAATTTTATGTGAAGAAAGTTATAGCTAGGGACTCCATTTGAACACAAACTTTAGGGAGGAAACAAAAGAAAATGGAGAAATTTTATTTTCTCAGGATTATGACCAAAAAAAAAAATAAGGGAAAATATTAATTTAAAAAAACTGGAAGTAATTTTATGTGCAAGTTTAGAGAATATAGAATAATAAAAATAAATTGAGAAAAATAAAAATTTCAATTTTTTAATAGAATTTTAGGAAAATATTTTCCTTTCCTCATATTTTTCTCTTTTGTTTTCCCTCACTATTGTTTTATCAGCAAAGTCCACGATTCAAACATAATTTTTTTTTTTAAAGAAAGGATAAGACACTTAGTTGCATCTTGCATGTAGCTTAATTTAGAATGCATGTATATGAAAATCTGCTATATGTAACGTAATAAGTAAGAATTAATACCCAATTTTTTTTTTGAAAGGAATTACCAAAAAAATAAAAAATAAAAACTACCAAATTAGCAATTATTATATTCACGTACGTATTATAATATGTATAACAAATTGACGCACAGGTTTCTGTAGACAAATTTAATTGATTGAATTACCACTTGTACATATACATATATCACCTTTTTTTCCCCGTAAATTTTAATATCTGGGGAATTATAACGGCAGCTTAGTACTCTCTGCTGGTTAAATTTTAGGAAAATTAAGATTAAGTCATGCTTCTCTTTTAACCAATATTCTGCTGATAAATTACGTACCAAAATTATGTTGGGTACTATTGTTTAGGTTCTAAAACTATCAACTGTCACATAGACCAAGATATACGTCTAACGATCACAAATATATTATTGTTAAATCTGACATAGAAAACGTGACAATTTCAGAACCCCGTAAGCTTTACCTCTGAGTCTCAGTACTACTGTTTTTAAACTGACCAACACTGTAGCTATAAATATAATATACCTATACATCTATCTAGACATGTCATATATATACTGCTTCTTCTCCAGAAAATTAGCCTTCAGTTTCTCTTCAGAGTCGTCCTCCTTTTGCCGGATAGTAAATAAAATATACGAATTCTTTTAAAATTCTTTTTTTTTCATGAAAAAGAGAGATAAATTAAGAAATTACAGTACTTGTTCTATTTGACATACATGATTACTTATCTAACTCCTTCTACTTGCTACTTTCGGCCACCCACCAGTACAGTGGTATATTAGTAGTATAGTACTATATATGTATATAGATATGACAAATAAGAAAGAGGAACTTAAGATCAAGTCGTCAACGAAGGAAGCAAAACCAATTATACCTGGTGGATCCAAATTAGTGACCCCATGCAGGGGGTTGAGGCTAGGCCTCAGGGCACAACTGCATGCAATTCTGTTGCTCCAAAATTTCGAATTAAAATGAAAAAAACAAAACGCTCAACACATCATAGTGTTTGTATGTTTGCCCTTGTTCGAAAAAACTGGCTGGATTCATAATTTCGCCGAGATTTTTTGCAGTTTGTCTCGAGCTGGTTTAGGTACATAGTGTGAGAACCAGTTTAATAGCTGGTGCTGCTCGAAAACTGTTCATTTGTTAGACATTTTGAAATCTATATGTGACCTTCCCCGTTCCTTGATTCCTAATTCTTTTGATATGAATATATGTAGTTTCCGTCATGGAATAAAAATTCAAGTAACATGCCTTTTGCCCAAAGATATATCAGTTTCATTATTTAGCTCTGGAAAGGACCTGTGCATTAAAGATATTTGTTAACTAGCTAGGCGATATCTTATCCGTGTTAGGAAATATAAGGAAAATATATTTCCTAATAATAGTAGGCCACATATTGTAACAATTGTATTATGTCATATTGTTTCTAAATGGACTCGGTTAAGTAATTTATTGTACTGTGTCAGAATATCCAATTGGGTATGGATTTCAAATGTGGATACCTGATTAGTCTACCTAGTTGGGTTTGATAGATACCCTATACGGCAGTACATATAGTTAATATTAGGGTTATGCTCCCCACGCCTAAAAATAACTTATGTACATTTTCTATGTTGGTCACTATCACTATCACTAATCGAGAACTCCATCAGAGTGTACTTTAGGTTTTAGATTGTGGAAGGTCTAACTCTCTGGCTATCTGAGTTCATCTCCTTCGCTTCTACCTTCAGATCAATCCTTCAGATTACAGTTATTAAGCTATGGACTCAGGTATACTCAGCAATCCCTAACGTATCAATTTAGTATACATGTTCTAGGGTTTGTGTTTGAATAATTACAATCTCATATACATCTAACAAGTAGTATCAGAGTGAGATTTCATGCTAAATTGATTAGGTTAATCATCCATACATGTAGTTTTCATAATCTATACCTATTTGGTTTTCTAGGGTTTAGATATAATATGTATGATATGTGATTTACATGATTCATTGAGTTATTTGATGCTATAAGAGTTAGGTTTTGGCCTGGGGTCATTTTTATTTTAGATTTGGTGTCTAAACTATCATTTTTGGGCTTATTTTGATATTTAAAGCTGAATTAGCGAATTTGGAATTTTCCAGATTTCCCTGTGATTCACAGAATCAATCAACTGGATCTGGGTTTTTGGTTGACCGGTCCTGCAAAACGGACATGTCAGATTTTGACCTAATTTCGAATTTTTAGGTTGTTTTATGGGTAGATTTCAGTCATTTTGACTTAAATCATGGAATTCCGATCTATTTTCAACCTATTAAAGTCTAAAACGACCCACACTTTGTTCGTTGAAAATCCTATTTGGTTCTAGGGTTGATGAAGTGTTTAACCAATTTTAAGAAGATCGAATCTGACAATTTGGTCACTATCATCAGATTCAGTCGACCGAAGGTTGATAACCAGTCGATCGAAAGTTGTCCGAAGACCACAATATAGTGTCTGTGGTTTTCAGTCGACTGAACAGTAGACCTAATTAACAGAAGTAATAGCCGATATTATTGGTCGATCGATTCCCAAAGCAAAGAGAATTTCAGTTGTTTCGAGCATTTCAATCAATTTTCTTTGCACCATTTGTCTTGTATGTTAGACTAAATACGATAAAGCAATATGTAGCCAAAATAATCTTTACTGGTTATTTTTGTTTATTCTAACGTATAAAGATGTTGTGGGTTTGTTGTTAATATGGATAATTATCAATCCAAAAGAAGGTGATTATTTGGCACGACAACAAACACACATGTGATAATGAATATGTGACGGTTGTTTGTTTTCCATGTGGACAATAAATCGACCCAAATGAAATTTTATTATTTAACAGGATTTACTGTCAGTATTTCATTATATACACCTGAGAATATCACTTGCAAATTAATATATCGTCCTAAAGGAATGCCTATTAATGTTATGCTAAGTATCTTGTGAAGGTAGCCCACTTTTATATAATTATGCGATTAATGTCATTTTGCATATTTTTTGTTAAAATTGTGTGCTTATATATGATATTTGAGATGTGAGAGTGTTTAATTTATGATTTTGTTTTCGTTCTCTATTCAGTTTCTACTGCTAATACTTCTGCCAATCTGAGTTCAATACATGTGCTTATTGGTACAAACTTTAAGGTCTGTAAAGAGAATGTCATAATCTATTAGGTTGTATGGATCTTGACTTGGCACTTAGAAAGAACCAACCTCTGTTTTTATGGAGGAAAGTTCTTTTGATGATAAGAAGAATTGAGCTTTGGGAAAAGTCTAATCATATAAGTGTCATAATTATGAAGCGCTCAATTCTAAAAATTATGCGAGACTTTTTGCCAAAAGAGAAAAATGCTAAGGCTTTCCTTGCTACTCTTGAGAAATTATATCTTAAAAATGAGAAGGCTAAGATAATTACTACCTCAAGGAAGTTCATTTTAATAAGGTATAGTGGTAAGAGAAATATAAGGGAGTACATCATGTAGATGTCTCATTTGGCTGATAAACTTAAGGAGCTCAAGTTAGAAATGTCGAAAGACATGCTTATGACTTTGTTGCTTATTTCTCTTCCTACTCAGTATAGGAACCTAAAGACAATATTGATTTACGCTCAAATTGTACTTCGGTAGTTGTAGCAAGTTTGAGGTGTCGATCCCACAGGAAGGCGCAAAATAAGCAATTAAGTAATCAAAATTATAAAGAAAAAGGTTACGTAAAAATAAACACAAAAGAAATGAAATTGTAATGAAATTTTGAACTATTTTAGGACAATGACAATACCATAAAATTGTAAAGAAAATAATAATGAGAAAAATGACAAGATATACAAGGATCACATTATTGCTTCACTAGTTAAATTCTGCTTTGATTTATGCTATAACTCAATTACACAATTCACATCCAAATCATGCAACCGGAAAATAATATAATAAAACTCTTTTTGACTTTATGTGTATTTATTTTGTAAAACTCAATCAATTAAGTATATAAATTCTATCTTAAAGGTTACCTAAAATTGACGATATATCCAGGAGTTAATAACGCAGTAGAAGATGAACCCTTATTCTAGAATTTTACCAGAAATAATTATATTTAACATTGATCACCACATAAGAAAAGCTTGACTGAATTTATATGAGAATATAAATAAAATCACTGGGATAATATAAATTAAAAGATAAGAGTTTTTACAAAATAAAATTGTAAACTTTAAAATCACACTTGCATAAATCTAAAGTAGAAATATAAACTAGTTACACAATATTGCTTTCCCCACAGTCTTGCCTAGAAAAACTACTCAAAATGGAAATCCATTCTCTCAAAAATCTAGAAAGAAATTGAGAGAATGAAATAGGGAACGATAGAGAGATGTCTCTCCTCCCCTGGATGAAGAGAATGAAACTCTATTTATAGAGTTCTAAGTTCCTCTGTAGCCTTCATGCCACTATATTGTGTACTTCTCTTTTTCTTTCTTAATCATTTGATCCATCTCGTTAACATCTATGCTGCCACCACATGTCACCAAAGTGTCATATTTCTTTTATTAATCAAACCATATGCCCATTTCATAGAAGTTGCGCCTGCCCACATGAATTTATCAAGCAATGTTTTGCTTTTTTTTCTCTTTATTTCTTTAGTGATTCACTTCATGCGCCCATACCTTTTTGTCTTCTATTAATATATCCCACGTACACATATCTTTGTTTTATTAATAAATGCTCCACACATTCAACCATGCTCCATGACTAAATGTTTCCTTTTTACTTTCTTTATTCATTTAAATCAAATACCCATACTTCTCATGTTCACACACATATACCATGCTTCTCATCTTTTTCTTATTAATACTCAACTTTTTGTCTTCTATTAATATACCCACGTGCACACACATCATATGAGTGATATTCATCTTATTCAAATGGAGTTTGTTCATTCCATAGAGCTTGGGCTGCAAATAAAAATTATTTGTGAATTATCTTTTCAAGAATATCACTTTTAAAATAAGAATCACAAAAACGATGTATTGTGTAATATTCGTATAAAAATACAAATTTTAACTTAATATTTTTACAAATACACTATTGTAATCATTCTCAAAATGTCATTTTTGTACCTTAATTAAATATACAACACCCAAAAGGATAAATGGAATATTAATGAATTAATATCTATTTATGTTTAAGAGGAAGAGAAAATTAAAGCAGTAAGGCCTAAAAGTGCTAACTTGACCACTACCTCTAAGGCAAAGAAGAGGAAAATAGATAAGGAAAAGGAAGCTGCAGTGGCCCCACCTTTCTAAGGTGCAAAAAAAACAAGATGAGTAAGGTTGTTTCTTTTGCGACAAGGTTGGGCATTTAAAGAAGGAATGAGCTAAGTACAGATCTTGGAGTGTTAAAAAAGGGTAAACTTCCCGTTTATGTTTGTTCTGAAGTTAATTTAACTTCTGTACCTAAGGATACTTGATTGATAGATTCTATTGCTACTACTCACGTAAGTGTTCCTATGCAGGGTTACCTATGGAGCCGAAAGCCAAATGATGCTGAAAGAGTCATCTTTGTAGAGGGACGACCAAAGAGCTGAAGTGGAGGCCATAGGGTATTTTAGATTGTTTTTGAATTATGGGAAACATTTGGATTTGTATGAGACTTTTGTAGTTTTGTCTTTAAGATAGAATTTGGTTTTTATTTATGTTTTAGACAAATCAAACTTTTATTCTTTTTTCGGAAATAATAAGTTTAGTCATATTTATAATTCAAATGGTATTGATACCGGTTTTTCTTAATAACAACTTATATATATTAAATACTCAACCCTTCATTAATGAAACATTATATGTTAATTCAAGAGGTACAAAACAAAAATTAACAAATGAGGAATTATAGATGTTATGGCATAAACGCTTTGGATCCATTTCTAAACAAGGAATTGAACGCCTTGTGTTTGATGGATTTTTTGGTCCTCTTGATTTGGCAAATGTTTGGCTCTTCATTGAGTATATAAAGGGGAAACAAACAAATATTAGGAAGTTAGGTACCAATCGGAGTTTTAGCATCTTAGAACTGATACATACAGAAATTTGTTGTCCATTCCCTATAGCTTCTTAGAATGGACAACAATACTTTATCACGTTCATAGATGATTATTTTCGCTATAGGTATATATACTTAATTACGAGAAGTCACAATCATTAGATATTTTTAAAACTTATAAAGTTGAAGTTGAAAATCAGCTTAATAAGAAAATAAAGAATATCAAATCTGATCGTAGTGGTAAATACTACGGTCGATATGATGGATCAAGTGAACAACGTCCAGGGTCCTTCGCTAAGTATTTAGAAGAGTGCGACATAATTTTGTAAGACACTATGCTAGAAAAATCTAGCATGAATGGTATTGTTGAACGACGTAATAGGATACTTAAGGATATAGTAAGGAGTATAATTAGTTATTCTACCTTACCAGAATCACTGTGGGGAGACACACTCAAGACTGTAACATACATCCTAAATAGAATACTAAGCAAAGTAGTAGCAAAAACTCCTTATGAACTCTGGATTGGGCAAAAGCCCAGCATAAGTCATTTACACATATGAAATTGTCTAGCTGAGATAAGGCCTTACAGGCTAAATAAAAAGAAACTGAACTCAACAACTGTAAACTACTACTTTGTAGGGTATTCTGAAAGATCAAGAGGCTATAAATTTTATGATCCCACAGTAAAGTCATTTTTCAAGACAGAAAATACGAGATTTTTTGAGAATATTGAGTTTGGAAGGGAAGATAAGGTTAAGGACACTATTTTTGAAGAAGAATTTGTTCTTCTTCCTATAGTTGCTATTGACAATAATCAAGATACTGACAATTGTCAGGATACTCAAGATCCTATTAATGATAATATCATTGTTCAGGATGCAATCATTTCAATACAAAATAATATTCAAGAGGTTTCTATCCCATATAAGGTAAATATTTCTAAAGAGCAATCAACAATCTCAAGGACAAGTGCCTGTAAGGAGGCCACTAGAGAAAGGAGAACTGCGATTTTGGATGATTATGTTATATATCTCTAGGAATATGACTTTGACATCGGGATAGTGAAAGATGATCTAATCAACTTCACTCAAGTCAAAGTAAGTTTCAATTCTCAGAAGTGGATTGATACCATGAATGGGAAAATAAAGTCTGTGAGAGATAATGACATCTGGGATCTCGTCAAATTACCTGAAGGTACAAAGCTCATTGATTGCAAATGGATATTTAAGATCAAATGAGATTCGAAAAGTAATGTTGAGAGATATAAGACTCGTCTTGTTATGAAAGGCTTCACTTTGAAAGAAAGTATTGACTTTAAAGAGACCTTCTCTCTGATTGCTTCAAAGGACTATTTTAGAGTAATTATGGCATTTATGGCTCATTTTGATATTGAGCTTCATCAGATAGATGTTAAGATTGTATTTTTCAATGGTGACACTGATGGAACGATTTATATGATGCAACCAAAAAATTTTGTATTAAAAGATCCAAAGTCTATAGTTTACAAACTCAAAAAGTCCATTTATAGTCTCAAGCAGGCTTTTTGTCAATGGTATTATAAGTTTCATGAGGTGATCATTTCGCTTAGTTTTGAGGTGAATCCTGTTGATGATTATGTATATTATAAGTTCAGCAGGAGTAAATTTATTTTCTTAGTGCTTTATATTGATGATATGCTACTGGCAAGTAGTGATATAGGCTTACTGCATGACACCAAGAGATTTCTAGAAAAGAATTTCGAAATAAAAGATCTTGGAATCGCCTCATTTGTATTAGGTTTACAGATACACTGATCATCGAAGTCAAGGCATATTGATATCAAGTTCCTAGCTATAAGAAAGAAAGTTCATAGTCGACTAGTGTCAATAGAGCATATTAGTATAAACTCTATAATAGTGAATTCGCTCACCAAAGGTTTACCACCTAAAGTATTTCATGAGTACACTGCTCGTATAGTTGTTGTATTTTTGGTGTGCAGTTTAAGTGGGAATTTGCAGTTCGGATTAGATGCTTGTTAAGTTACACTTGTTTATGTTTGTTACTCCAGTACTTTGGTTGATGATGGATTTTTATTGTAGACTATGTTCATTTATATAATATAATATTTTTCATATTTATTGCTTTCCTATTGTGGTTTAATATTAAAGTTTGTGATAATACACTAAAAGGGAAAGACTAAGGTCGATCTCAATACAGTTTTAGGAAGAACAGTTGGAAATAGGCATGTTAAATCATATTGCGTGTAATTTCTATGCCACATTCCATACTCAATTTGTATCATTCGGTTATATTAGTACAGTTATATTAGTATGGGTTCTAGTTGCCATGCCAATAAGTGCAACAGCTAGTGCATTGGTTTTGTACTGATATATCTAATAGACAGGATTGCAACTTTGGGGATATTCAAGAATAATATGGCATTTTCATGACTATATTTCAGTTCTGCAATACAATTGTATTTGATATATATATGACCAAAGTGGGAGATTATTAGGAAAATATATTTCCTAATAATAGTGGTCCACAATTACAACAATTGTATTGTGCCATATTATTTCTAAGTGGACCCAATTAAGTGATTTATTGGGTTGGAATATCCAATTGGGTATGGATATCAAATATGGATACTCAGTTAGTCTACCCAGTTGGGTTTGATGGATACCTTACATGGTAGTGCATATAGTTAATAGTTATGGTCCGTAGGCCTAAAAATAAACGTATGCTTTCTCTGTTGGTTACCATCATTAACAGATAAATCCATCAGAGTACGCTTTAGGTTTTAGATTATGAAGGTCTAACCCTCTGGCTATCAGAGTTCGTCTTTTTTGCTTCGGCTTTCAAATCAATCCTCCATATTACAGTCATTAAGTTATGAACTTAGGTATACTCAACAATCCCTAACCTATCAGTTTACTATGAATGTTCTAGAGTTCGTGCTTGGTTAATTGCCATCTCATATTCATTTAACAATCAACTCACTTTCTTCTATTATTATTATTATTATTATTATTATTATTATTATTATTATTATTATTATTATTATTATCATCTTAGGATAAGTTTGTGCTAGATATATCTGTTAATAAAATTAATCTAACGGTTTATAGGGATCATTCGTTTCTTTTTATTTTTCGGGTAATATTTTTCAAAATGTTGATATTGCTCCATTCATATTTGATCCAATGGTTTAAAAAGAAAAAGTTCTGCAGATACATATTAAAAAAAAAAAAAAAAGCTCTATAACAGAATTTTCTTTTTTTTTATTTTGGTCTAGGAGTTGAATTTTGGTGATCATGGATACAGTTTGTACTAAAAAAAAAAAAAAAGAGAAAAAAAACAAAAACGAGACTCATGCAGTTATACAATATATAGCTAATATGGCTAAATCAACGTGAGCAGCTGTAATTTACTTATTCTCGGGAAAGAATATTTATCGTACTTTGATCTTTCCAAGGTTTAATAGGGTTAAATCAAAGCTATAATTGCACTTTTTATAGTCTAATTTTCTCGGGAAAGTTTATTATTGTACTTGATCTTTACAAGGCTGATTTCGATTCTGTCCCGTGATTATTTAAGTCATGTTTTTACTTTGATTAAGAAATTAGGGATAACAAATTATACGAGTTAAAAGTACAATACGTAGATTTACCGCTTATATTTTCTATGAAGGTCCATAGACAGATTCATAATGTGACAAGATTACTCTTTCTCCTCTTCTCGACTAGGTTACAGTTGCCATCAAATCAGGGATAGGATTGGTGAGTTGCTACTTTTATAGGTTGTCCCCAAGTGGGTTCTGTCTGATTTTGATTGGGCTGTTTTTAGACTTTGGTATAGAAAGAGAGAGCTCAACATGTACATTCTACATGGGCATATAACAAATCTTTTTCCGTAAATTGAGGAGCCCATAGAACCCACAACAAAATCTTTACCTTTTTTCTTTTCTTTTTTTTTTTTTAAACAAACAACAAAATCTTTACCCTGATATGGTAAATTTGGTCCTCAATTTTGTTTTAAATTCTTCTTCTTTTTAAAATCGCTTTAGATAATATATACATATGGTGCATTCCACGTAATACGTAATAGCTCAACTCTAGATAAAGTCTATGGCCACATTAATTTGTAGCTGAGCTAGTATACATGGCTTAGGCTTTGCGTTTGTACCTTGAACCCTTCAGATTCTTCTTTTCGCATGCTTTAAAACCTGTCTTTGCATTATTGCATTGTTCTCCACAGGGCCCCCTCTTGATCGAATTAGGATATTCCTAAACTGGTCAGATGCGAGAAATTGGATAGAATCCAACTTTGATCTTCATGTACTACTTTTGTTTTGGAACTCTTTATAGAATTTTTTCCTATTGCGCATAGCCAGTTTTAGCTATTAAGCCACTCTGCGGAATTGTTGAAAGACCTTTTTTCGTTAACCGAATTTTGAATCTTTTATCCGATTTGGTGGGGAAAACTAATAATGAAAAACATACCATACCTGATATATTTCCCAATTTGACAAGCAACTTAAAGTTTCATGCTTGCTTCCTATTCTGTCCTATTCGAGAACTCTATATTATATATATATATATATTTAAAAAACGGCTTTTTTATTCAAACCAAATCATCTAAAATACAGAGAGAAACAAAAGACAATACTCAACCAAGAAAATCTATTTGGGATTAAAAACAAAAATATGAAATGCTAAGATGATCTTCAATGTATTATGCTAAAAAAAAGTGTACTAATGCTAAATTTAACATGACATGCCAAATTTAGCATCCAATTTTTGAGCTTTATTCCAATTTATACATACTATAAAAAAAATGCTATTTTTATATTTTGAAGATCATTTTTATTTATAATTTTTTTTCTACTATTAACTTTTATTATTTTACTATCCAAAACCCATCCTAAAAACTAACTTTACCTTCCACATTTTAATTACTCATATTATACATGAATGAACAAAATGGAGAAAGCAAAAAGTAAATAGATTTTATATTACTATTAATTCCAATTGATACTAATTTAGCAAGGATAAACTCGTAAAATTTAATAAAGAAGTATGTATATACATTGATATATATGGGCCATAATCCAGTAAATTTTTATTTTTATTTTACCTATCTATAAGTATTTTTTTTAGATGTTAGATCATTATCTAACAACTAGCATGATTTGAGTAATTAGAAAAAAAAAATAATAATAATAAATACACATTATTTAATGATTTTCTTCCTCTACTTTTTACTATAAAAAGACTTGCGTGATGAATTTTAATTAGTTAAAATAATACTTATAAATAGATTTAAAAAATTACCTACTGGATTGGTGTATATGTATATATATATTTTTAATTATCAAGAGAATACAATTGATTATATCTTTCAAATATAAAATCCATATTTTACTTGTGATAATTAGAGGTGGAACGCATTTGAAAGATTTTTTATGTCATGTTTATTGTGATTAATATAAGATGATAAAATGGGAGAAGGTTTTTTTTTTTGTTCTTATATATTAAGAACCAAATATTTATGTTGCTTTAAAAGGAAGATTCGTAAGATTATTTCTATGATTCTTCTCATCATAACTAAAAACAAAAATCAAGCAGAAAAATACAAAAACAACTTGCATGAAAGGATTAGCTCCAATATTTTCTGCCTATATAGCATTGTCTTCCAAAGATTTTTTAAAAGTCAAAAGTCTACTTTTAAGAGCACTTGGATGCATTCTGAAAAACTTTTTTTTTTTTAATTTAAAAGATCTTTATAATGAAAAATGACTCACTAGTTTTTTTTTTTCTTTTCAAAGAAGGTTTTCTAGAACTTTTACTTTAAGAAGGAAAAATTATCTCAAACTACTATAATAAATGTAGAGAGGAGAGAGGAGAGAGGAAATAGAGAGGGCCGAGAAGGCTAAATAAGAGAGGAGGAGAGAGTTTCAAGAGTTAACGGAGAGAGAGAGAATTTTTGAAATGGCGGAGAGAAAGAGATAGATAGATAAGAGGAAAGAGAATGTAGGAATTTAATAGTAAAACTCTAACCCGACGAGTTCAATGTGTCAATAAAACATCTAAAAATTTCTAGAATATCACGAAACGACACCGTTTTAGTTAACTTAAAGGTTTTAAAAAAAAATTAACAAACCCTACGCCGACGCTTCTTCCGCATCGACAAAGGCAAAAAATAAATTATATTTTTCTAGAAATTAATTTTAGTCCTAACTATTTCCGATGCATGGTCAATGCCTCGGTAGGAAATGGTTATAATTTTCCGGGTAGTTTATGCACCAAGTATTCGCTGACACGTGGAGCATCGGCAAAAGCTTCTCCAAACAACATAATACCTAGCCAACCCTTTGGTGACGCTTTATTCTTAGCACGTCCGTAAAAGATACTTTTGTCGGAGTGTAAAGTGTACTTCATCGGCAAAAGTGACATTTTTTGTAGTGAACGAGTTAACTACGCATAAAGAATTTCGAAAATAGGTAATAAAAGAAAAAAAATTCCAGAACTACATCACAATAAAATCGATTCCAAATTACTGACATACACACACATATAATATATATATATATCCCAAACACTTATAAAGTTAAAAGCACCTTCTTTGCTGAAGAAAGTTATAGGCAAGCTCCGTTTGAAACCCAGATTTTTGAGAAGAAAGAAAAACAATGGAGGGATTTTAATTTCCCATTCATATTTTGGATTTTAATGAAGAAATAAGAGAAAAAAAAATGTTCAGAAAAAACAAGAAGAGAGTTTTTGTGTAAGTTGGAGAAAATGTAGTAATTACTAAAAAATTGAGAAAGAAAAAATGTCAAAAATATATATTATAGAATTATAGGAAAATATTTTCCTCATTTTTTTTCCTTTTGTTTTCCCTCACTTTTTTTTTCTTAGATATCCAAACGTTATATATATATATAGGGCACCAATTTAGTAGATATTTTTTGTTCTATCTATAGGAATTGTTTTGTCCAATTAAAATTGATTATGTATGTCTTTTCATAGTAAAAATTAGAGAGAGAGAAAAGTATTAAATAATGGATTTTTATTGTTTTTTTTCCAACTACCCAAGTTATGATAACCGTTAGACAATAATCCAATGACTAAAAAAAGAAATACCTATGGATAGGTGAAAAAAAAATACAATTTGGATTGGGAACCTATATATATATATTGTATACATGTATAGGCCACAGATTTAGTCCTCTTAAGGGGATCAGTCCCTTCCATGATTTGGCCAACACATGTCACCTTTTAACCAATGTGGTATTGGACAAACGTGACTTGTGTTGGCTAAAACATGGACGGGACCAGTTCCCTTAAGGGGACTACATCCGTGCCCACATGTATATATATATATAGGCACCAATCCAGTAGGTATTACAATTAAAATTAGTCACGTACGTCTTTTCATGGTATTGGATAAACGTGATTTGTGTTGGTGAAAATATAGACGAGACTAGTTCCCTTAAGAGGACGACATCCGTGCCCACATGTATATATATTTAGGCACCAATCTAGTAGTTTTTTTTTTTTTTTGTTACCTATTTATAGACATTGTTTTGGCCAATTAAAATTGGTTACGACGTCTTTTCATGATAAAAAGAGGAGAGAGAAAATCATTAAATAATGAATATTTATTTTTATTAATTTTTTTTCCAGCGACTCAAATTATAATAACTGTTAGATCAATAATCAAATGGCTAAAAAAAAAAATATCTATAGATAGGTAAAAAAAGAAAAATACCTATTGGATTGGGAACCTATATATATATAAAAGAAAGTTATAGGTACTTAGTTGCATGTAGCTTACTTTAGAATGCATGTACATGATCTGCTATATGTAGCGTAACAATAAGTATAAAATGCGTGTACATGAATCTTTTTCTTTTTTATTTATTTATTATCATATTTATATATTAATCTATTTATTTTCTTTTAAAGCATTAGATGCGATTGCTTTAATTTTTGTTTGTTTGTTTGTTTTTTTTTTTTTTTTTTTTTTTTTTTTTTTTTTTTTTTTTTTTTGAGGTTGATAGCTTTAACATTTTTTTTTTCTTTTTCTTTTGAAAGAAGCTTTAACTAAATTGATATGATGTGCATTGTGATACTTATCAAGATAACGTGGACATCTTATTCTTCTCATCAATATACGTATAAGTATAAATATAATAGCTATTAAGATTAAAGTGTGAGTCAAAGTTCATCCAGTATTGTTAGATAACTTCATTGAAAAGGTGAAGATTCAAGTACTATAGTTTAATTATACAATTAACAGATAAAATAAAATCACGAATATAAATGTATAAAACAGAATGCAAAATTTTGAAGATGGGAAAGAAACATTCAACTAAATACTTATTAACCCAACGTTTGCAACATTATGGAAATGGAGAGTATAATGACTCAATTCGATGTTTTCCCCTTAGTAATTCAGTTCTAATTGCTAGTTAAGGAAACTTTTTAAATGACCCCAAGAAATGAAAACTTAAAGGGTTAATACTTAATAGCAAAAAAATACCCGCACCTTCCAGTTTTCTGCAAAAACTAACTCAACATTTTACTTTTGCAAATTAATACCCTGACATTTTAAATGTCTGCAAATTTTTACCCTTCGATGAATAATTAAGTAATTTAAACAGTAAAAAGACCAAATTACCCTTCTTGAAAATATTTTTAATTAACTTAGATTTAAAATAGATATAAAAAATGAAGCTACTTAACAAAATTTTTAAAAAATTAAAAATAAGTAAGAAAAATAGAAGACCCGACTCTTCTTCTTCTTCCTCAATGTTGAGACAAAATTTTGGGTTGATTATGTCTATTTTAGGGCCATTCAAGATCCAAAGGGAAGGCTTGTAACTTGAAACGAAGATGATGACAATCTTTTTAGCTAGATGGGCATGAAATGTAACCCCAGATCTAAAAGAGTCACTGACCTTAACCTTGATGAGTTCGCTCGTGTCGAGTAGATTTGTTGGTAGGTGGATGGGTTTGTCGGAGGGGCGGGGGATTGGATTCATGTTGGTGGATGGACTATCCTCGTTGCCTTTTCTCTTTCTCACTGCCGTCAATATTTTGGGTCCTTTTATTTTTGGTTATGTGTCATTACAGATCATTCTGAGTTATTATTAGAATGTAGTGTGGAGAGATAGATCTATAATCTAGATTGTGATGTGAAAAGAGATTTTGAGGAGACTTTGCAGAGTTGCAATTTCATTAGAAGCTTTCAAGGCTAATTAAGAAGAATCTTACTAGAAGCATAAGCCCCAATTTAACACGAAAACATTCCGTAAATCTCACTAGAAGAATGAGCCTTTTTTGGGGGGGTAAATTTTTTATAATATACAATTTTTTATTTCTATTTTAAATGAAAATTAATTAGAAAATATTTTTAGGAAGGGTAATTTGGACATTCACTATTTGAATGACTTAATTGGTCAACGAAAGTTATGGATTTGCAGATATTTAAAATATTAGGGTATTATTTTACAAAAGTGAAATATTGAGTTAGTTTTTACGTAAAACTCAAACTTCAGGATATTTTTTTTTTCATTAACCCAAACTTAAAAAACAAAAACTGTAGACATGTGGCAATATTTTAGAAGTGGGTAAAGGTTGGAGAAATTATTCTATTCCATTTTTTTCTTAAATAAAATGATTCCAACAACTCTTTCTTTACATCAATGGGGATCAAGAGGAATGAAATAAAAGACATATTTGGCATGACTTCCAAAATCTAATTTGGGGCTCAAAAGTTACTTTTGGGAGTGTTTAAATGAATTGTCAGAAGGTCTTTTTTTAATTATAAGACTTCTTTTGTGAAGCATGGACTTACTCGCTTTTCTATGAAGATCTTATTAAATTTTTACTTCAAGAAGTAAAAATTATCCCAAATGAGCCCAAAAAACAAGTGAGATAACTTGTTATTGCAGGTTATTTTCAAACTTAGTCAAAGTTACTCATCCATAGAGAAAAATAAAAGGACACATTAAAAACTCTCCATATTATATTATATATGAGTCTCAATTAATTACAGCTGACATGTCAATTTTAATTAGAGTTTTTTTTTTGAAGGTATTAATTAGGTTTTTACCCTCAATATAATGTTAGAGTATTAATTATAAATGTAGAGAGAGTAAAAATATTAAATAGTGTGTGTTTTATTATTTATATTATTATTTGTCCAATTACTCAAATTATTATAGCCGTTAGACAATTAATCCAACTGCTAAAAAAATACTTATAGATAAATAGAAAAAAACATATTGAATTACTCATATGTATATAATATATATATATACACGTATTTTATAACATTACATCACTTTTTTTGTTCCCTGCAAATAGTTAATAATAATCTAGTTAACAATAATCACTTGGTAGACCATAGATGTAGTTCCTTTTAACGGGACTAATATTGTCCATATTTTGACCAATATAAATCACATTTTAACCAATATTGTGTTAGCCAAATTATAAATAAAATGTTCGGCCTAGGACTACATCGGTGTAATCATATATACATATAGCACTTTCACTGTACTTTTTTTTTCGCGTAAATTATAATATGTAGGGACTTATGTTGGCAGCTGAGTGCTATCTGCTTGATAGACTAGGAAAATTAAAATCAAGTCATGATTCTCTCTTAACCAATATTCTGTTGATATTACGTATATAGGGTACTATTGTTTAGGTTCTAATGCTATTGACTGTCACATAAAGATAGATACGTGTAACGATCACAAATCTATTATTGTTAAATCTGACCTAGAAAACGTCAAAATTTTAAAACCCTTTTATCTCTGAGTCTCAGTACTACTATTTTTAAATTGACCAACACTGTAGCTGTAAATATAATACCTATACATCTAGCTAGACATGTCATATATATGCGTACGTACTGCTTCTTCTCCAGAAAATTAGCCTTCAGTTTCTCTTTAAAGTAGTCCTCCTCCTTTCGCCGGATAGTAAATAAAATATAAGAATTCTTTTAAAATTCTTTTTATTTAATGAAAAAGAGAGAGAAAAATTAAGTAATTACAGTACTTCTTGTTCTAGTTGATATAAATGATTACTTGTCTAACTCCTTCTACTTGCTACTTTCGGCCACCCACAAGTACAGTGGTATAGTAGTAGTATGTACTATGTATACTTATATACCCACTTAATTCGTGTGTAGAATCATTAAATATATATCAAAGTCTTTTCATTTCGTTTAATTTTTTGCTTCTATTTTTGCATATTAATTCAAGTCAAAATTCCATATTTTTCTTTTCTGAATAATATTATAGTTCCCAAAATGGCAAAATTCAATTTCCGGTCGTCTACAAGTATATGATCATCTGCAAATTCACTGTTTAAACCATGTATGGCTTCTCTCTCTCTCTCTCTCTCTCTCTCTATATATATATATATGTATATTCGAATTTTTTTTTAGGTTAGATATATATTTCCTTTTCTGTTCTTTTTTTTTTTGCAAAAAAATTCCTGTTTTCACATTTTTGTTTTGTATTAGATCATGATGAAAATTGATCAAGTTATTTATCATAATGAATATTATTTAATACGTAGATATATCCCTTCAATTCATAGTAACTATCTTATTAGTTTTCCTCCCTCCTACTAAAAACCATCACTAAGTTCTCCTTCTCTTACATAAAATAAAATATATGAAGTATATATATATATGCTGAAATATTATTTAGAATTATCCGGTGCATATACTCTCTCTCTCTCCATTACGATAGTTTGATGATTGCAGCCAGAGAAAGCGAGCTCTTCTCTACTTTTTTTCAACCCCAAAAGAGATAACAAGAAGAAGAGAAGAAGCGTTAGGGAAAAAAAAAAAGCATCCTTTTTTTTTTGGCACTAATCCAAGGTACGTGTTCTACATTAAACCATGCTAAACTTTTATTTTATTCGTTATCTTGATGAATATGGTTCTATAACATTAAAGTTATGATTAATTAAACGAAGGGCGGACTCATCTTTTGGTGTTTATTGTTCTAGGTTATAATCACTATACATCCTAGAATCATTGTTTATTTACTGAAAATGGAGCTTTTTTATTTGGTAATTGATCAAGGTTTATACAGCATGCTAAAACTGAAACTATTTTTGTTTCAAAAAAAAAAAACTGAAACGTTTTTTTTTTTTTTTAAAATAATTTTCAGCTTTATTTGGTTTTATTTCTTCGTTTATACAGTAAAAAAAAACAACTATATGTTTGCTTTCTGAAAAAAAAAAAAAAAAAAAAAAAAAAAAAAAAAAAAACTATATGTTCTTGGATCCGGATTTGATTTGAGCAGGTTTTTCTCTCTTTGTTTTTTAAGCGGTTCTTACTCTTTCGAATTTTTTTTTATTTATAAAAATTGTCAAGAAATGAGATTTTATGAATTGCCGTGAAAGAAAAAGAAAAAAGAATATATATATATATAAGTATGGATATATATTAAGTTATTATATATTTATGAAGAGAATCTCGTATATATCTGACTGGATCCACGTATTGTCCACTTCACTTCAACATACGTACACATGGGCTCTTTAAAAAGATTATATGAATCAGAAAGTGTTTAGGGCCCAATATCCTTCTTTTAGGCCTTTATTTTTTTTACCAAGATTCATATGCAAGTGTTGTAGTGTATGGGAAAAATTGCCATTACCACTCATAAGCCATTAATTATTTGTAAAAATCATTTTCTTTGTTTTAATTTATACCATTTTATTTTTCAAAAAAATTTGTTTCGTTTGTTGGTTGTCCCTACGAAATCAATTACTGAGGAAGAGTTTAGCCGTGGTAGTTAATATAGAATATAACAGACGACTTAACCCACAGATTAATATATATGCAGTATGATCCCTATGAGATTAAATTTAACCAAGTAAATTATGAGGAAATTAGAGTAGGTAGAGATCTATGTATAACGTTATTCATTAAAATATGTCATTAACCAATCCAATCCAATCCAATTACAAAGCTAATTAAAGAAGCTAATCCATAAAAATAACAAGGGTGTATAATATAGTAAGTGGCACTGGAACATGGATAAAAACACTTTAGAATACTTAAAATAGGGTAAGTGTAAGTGGTGTTAGAGCATATAAGTTGTATAACTTGTGTTGAGGTGCATAGCGGACTTTGGTAAAGTGCTAATCTATTAGAAAAATGACATGTAATAAACTCATATGTTCAATGTTTTTTCCTTTCACGTCTGCATATATATTGGATTATATCGGTTTTATTGTATTCCAAAAACTCGTATCTGATCAATCATTAGATTTTCAAAATTTGCATCAAATAATTTTTTTTTAGATCAAATAATATCGGATCAAGTCAGTTATCCAATCAGATTGGATAATTTTTACAAACTCCTAAGAATAAGTGTTCACTTCATTTTTTTTGTCTTCTAATAAATGAAACATATCAATTTATGTGCTTGGTATATGGAACTGATTTACTAGTTATTGGTAAATATTTGATATACCAAGTCTATAAACTAATGTACGTATCCTTTAAAGTGTATTAATCTATAAGAATATCTAGAAAGGGAAATCAACTTGGGAATTGAGTCTTTGATCTAGCAACTTAGGTTTTTTTTAATATTTTTACTGTTTTATTTGCTTTTCATGGCAATTGATAGAGAGGACACGTATCGTTATTAATTTTTTATTTTGGGCTTTTACACAAAAGTAAATCTTTCTCTATCGCCTTGTTAGAACTACTACTTTCTATTTTTATCATCTTCTAAGTACATAGTGAATAAAGTAAAAAGTTTATATATAAGTTTTTATTATAACTACAGTCACGTGCATTTAAACTAGTATATATATATATATACATATTGAAATATGATAGTTATTTGGGTCATTATAAATTTTGACCCTTTTTTTAAAATATATGATGAAAAAGTGGATAAATTATAAATTATTTACAAAATTACGACTTTCATTGAATGAAAAATTTAGAATTCCAATATTGCCCCCTATTTGACCCCGGCCGAAGATTTTTGACTATGTCAAAAAAGACAAAAGTGAAGGAGGTGGGGCAGTGAAAGTTGCCGACCATGTTCGATTAGGAGTCGAAATATTTCAACTACCGTCCAAAAATTTTCAACTGGGATTGAAATATTCAATCATCGGTTGAAAATTTTCAACCACCAGTCGAAAATGAATTGAGCCATCGGTCAAAATTTTTCAAACACTAGGAAAAAATTGGGAAAAAAAGGACGTGCGACAAGGATCAGGATCAGAATTAGTGGTGGTAGCAGGTGTTGTAGGTGATGGTGTCAGAAACTATTCAATATTTGTTGGAGAAGAATGTAATTGGAGGTGTTAAATAGGCCTGGACCAGCCCAACTCATTTTAGTACGGGCTTACGTGGGCCAGCCCAGCCTAGTCCACGAAATTTTCGAGTTGGGACAGGGAAACTAAATGTTAGGCCTAGTTTGGCCTACGAATCTGCTTAAAATCAAGCCAAGACGGGCCATAATGGGCTTATGATGAGCAGGCCCATAATGGCCAAACGGTGGGCCAACATATTATTAGATTTTTTTTTTTTTTCCCACTTTGAACTAAATAAAATTTAAACATAAAAATGACTATTAATATGTAATACCATTAAATTATATATATAATTTTTATTTTTGTCATTTAAAATCTAATTATACTATTATTTAACATGTACAAAAATTATATATTTACATATATTTTTTTAAAGATGTTAATGTGGGCCGAGCTTTGTGGGCTAGCCTACATTCTGAAGAAAAAGCACGGTATTGGCCCAGTCCAGGTCCACATTATGTGAGCCTGAGCCAACCCGTTATATATAGTAGAAGTCGGGGCTGGCGATTCGTGTTATCGTGCCGTGTTCGGATCGACACAATTACGACACGACATGATAACACTTAACCCAAATACGACACGATTAATAAATGTGTCAAAAACTTAAACCCGAATACGACAGGATTAATACACGTGTAACACGATACGACACGTGTAACCCGTTTAATAAACGTGTCATGTATCATATTATGACCCGTTTGACATGATTATTCAAAATTGACACAATTATTCTAATTTAACATGATTATACACTACTTAATTTAATTTTACACATAAATATATTTAGAATTAATCAAAATCACATTTAAAATATTAAAATATTAATAAATGTGTCGTATTAGTATTGTGTTGACACAATACAAAAACGATACGTTTAATTAAACGGGTTACACGGGTCATTTTCGGGTTAAGCTGGTTGACCTGAAATCCAGTCTTTATTATACGTGTTATACGTGCCGACCCGAAATTGACACGAAAATTAAATAGGTCACCCAAATCCGTTTATTTTGTGTCGTTTTCGAGTCGTATCGTCGTGTCGTGTAGAAAATTGTCAGCCTTAGAGTAGGGTTAGGCCTCAGTCATAGGCCCGCCTCGATTCGGCCCACATTAAGCCAACATTTAGTCATTCTATATATAATTTTAAATATATTTTTAATTAGAATTTTTAAAATTCTTAATTAAATATTTTACTTTATCTGTTTTTTTATTTATTTTCAATTTATTTAAATTTTAAAAGAATATAAATATGTTTTAGGCTTATATTTGATATTTTAAAGCATAAATAACAACGAAATTTAAGCCCGTATTGTGGCCCATATTCGACTCACATAAGCATAACTCACTTAGGCACGCATAAAATATGGACTAGGCCTGTGAGCCGTGCCAGACCCCTTAATAAGAATATGAGCCGGTCCGACCGAGTCGGGCCGAGCTATGAACTTATTAAATGTAGGTCGGCCGTACATCTCTAATATTTTTTCGTGGGCCTGATTTAATATAAGCCATTCTCATAAAGGCGCCGATATTATAATTACTACTTTTTCTTTTGTGGCTTCTGCTCATTGTAATTAAAAAACCGATTGAAAATGTTTTAATCTAGTTTTGGCATTTTGGTTTGTTATTATATTAACAGATTTTCTGAGAGAAAATTGAGAAATGAATAGACTCAACAAAGTCTGTTAGGAAATTTCAGAATAGCTATAACTAACTATGTACAGCTGTAGGCTGAGAGTCATACGACTTTTTCATTGCCTTTACATATTTCAAATCAGAAAAATAAATGAATAAACAAGTCAATTCATTCGATCTAACCGTAGATCTTAATGTACATCATCAAAGCAATGATTCCTAATATTTTCTGACTACTTTTCTGTTTGTTTCCTGCGAAAATACATAACCGTAAGTCATAAATACGGTATACAGACATAGATTACCTTTTAGTTTTCTCTTCAAATTTTCCTCTCAGATCAATGTACGAATCTTCCTGTTGATCCTCACTCTTGGCCGAGCTCTGAAATTGAATGAGCAAATTAACCAAACACGTATGTGATTTCTCTTTCTCTCCATTTCATATCTATTCTACAGGTAGATAGATATACACATTTATACATATATACATGTGTGTATTTACAGTTATATATAACACAGATACACGCATACATTCAAATTTATTTGTTTTATATATATATATATATGTATATGTGGTATGTATATATAGTGATCATTGATTCTCGCTTTTGGTTTGGTATTACAGGAACGGATCATATGTGCTATGGATCACCGAATTTGGATTCAATTGCCAACGGATTTATAATTCGAGGTATTTCCTCTTCTTCTAATTTTTTCTATTCAGAATTTTATATGTTTTTACTTTCCATATATTGATGCAAGAACAGTACATGATGATTTCATTCATAGACAAACTAGCTACGAGTTTTGATCAAATCAAATTTGGTTATATATAATCTTTTTTGACTTAATTTCTTTTTAATTTCCTATTTTTTGTAGTGATCAAATTCATAATTGAAGATTTTTCTATTTGGTATATGTAAACCATCACCACCACTTGTTTGCCAAATTGTATGAGTGATGATAAATATTTCTAGGTTTCCAAAAACACTAGATGATTGGGAAATCAGGGGATATATACAAGATTAATTCACCTTAGTTTTTCTTTGCTCTAAAACTTGACATTTAATAAAAATCCCGAGTACTAATGTGCTATAAGTGTCATATTGGGTGACATAATTTATCTATATATAGACCTGAATTTAAGGAATGCATGGCGAGATTTTTGTTTGGGATTGAGGAAATTAATACTTCCATTTGATAAATTTGTTCATCATCAACTCCATTTTCGATTAAGTGCCTCGTGCTTTCAAATTCTTTTATCTTTGTGTAATGAATTTGCCTGTTTTTCATTTGAGGTCTGAAAATTAACTCTGAATGGTGGAGCTGAGTTTTGAGCTCTTTGAAGATAGAAGCCCTTAATTAAAACAGAGATGAAAACGATTTTTGTTTTTCAAATTAGTTCCAGCTGAAGCAAATAGAATGTTTTAATTTACGAGATTAATTTCAATTGATCGGCATGTTTGGTAACATGGTTTTCGATGTCTGTGTGATAGCTGAGATAGGTCTCTTTTGATGTGATGTAGTAGAATCAAGGAAAAATTCTTTATATTTGACCGTCCTTAACCACAATAAGCAGGTTCTCAGATGGTAGCATGATCAAGTTTTCAAGTGAACTGAGAAAACTATTTCCTATTGAGTTTTTAACTTAATTTTGTTTTTCAATGATTTAGATGTTGTTGGGTCTTGAACACTATCTTGTACATGTTACTAGTTCAGTTTAACCGGGTTCTAAACAAACATACTGACCAGTCTACTTGTTTGTGGGCTAAAAATCATTTTACCTAACTGTTCATTGAGCAGTCTTGAGTAATGACCAAAAACTGCTACATCTTCACCAAATGAAAACTTTCAGTAGTAGATAATTCAAGCCAATGTTTTAATAAGAAATGAAAGTGCTAATTCAGGATTAATATAACAATTGTATCCTCAACTTAATTTTTTGGATAAGACAGCTACATCTTTTGTCAGAGTCTTGCATATATTATGTTGATCTAGCTAATGAATTAGATTTCATATGGTAAATAATGTGCAGCCGTTAATTGATTCATCGTACAACTAAAGTGATCATATATATTTATATAACATAAGAGGTATGCTATAGGTCAAACTCATTCTCTAACACCATTCTCTTCTCTTGACACGTGTTCAACTAATCTTATTAAACAATTCGCCCTAAAAATCTCACTTTTTTTTATTAGTTTATTTACCACTCTACCACTTTAGTTTTTCACTCGAGTTTTATGCCCATTTGGGTGAAGAAGTAAAGTAAGAAAGTGGCAATATAAGCAAGATTACAAAGTTTAATTCCTAGAGCGAACTACTTGACGAGATTAGCTCATATATGCTAAAGTTTAAAATAAATTAATGTCTGAGAATTGTGCCTAGCATACCTTAAATCATAAAGTTTCTCAAAAGATTTTGTCAAAATACAAATCCAACCTTTAATATGATGGTGATAATCTCTAACTGAACCATACATTTTCGTTATCATTCTCTTAAATATCTTATTTCCTCAAAATTGCTTTTATTTTTTCCTACCATAGTTTCTGTAACTGATCTTATAACAGAACTATTGCGTTTATTTTATGACTGGAGAAAATGCTGGTTCTAGTTGGGTTTATTCCTGCTGCAGTGATAAACTTTCCCCTTATCCCATTTGTTCTGGATGCTCTCAACTTTCTAGGTACTAGTATTGAATGAACATCAACTAGAGTACAATTAATATTAGTTGCTAATATATTGGAATTAAGCAAAAACCTTGTGGATTAATTAAGACTCCAAGAGGTTCAACACATAGGCATATACTCCAAATAGAAGGATTATCATGAAAGCTTTGCAGACTTTAAATTTTTAAGCAACAAGAATACTAGAGTCTAACCGTCTACTCATGGGGAAAAAAAAGTCCATCCGATATAAGTAAGGCCCAATAAAATGTAGTATTCATCTTTGAACTTGTGACCTTGTGATTTAATACCCAAAAACAACCAACTTCACTTGGAAAATGATATTCATTATCAATAATGGTGATGAACATTATCATACACGGCACAAATTTTTGCTAGTGTCAAGTGTGTTTAGTCCATTTAGGATAACCTTTATATATTGAAGTAAAGTACTAAAAGATATTCCTACAAAAGATGATGGATTCATACTTCTTTAAAAATATTTTTGAATTAGATTTTTTAGAAATCTATCCAATCACTCTTAAAAGATTTTTAAATACTATGCCAAACAGGCCTATTAGTATCACTACTATAGTAATAATGAATAAAAATGCTCATTCTGCTTGCAAAGTACTCCCTCTGGAGCTTGACTACTTTACATTTGGTTGTATATATATTGGACTTAATCTTCTTAGCCTTTATTTGAATCCTGGATTTTGGCAAGGAAAAAGATTATTGAAGAAAATGCAAGAAAAATGAAGAAAAATATAAAGTGCGTTTGGTATAAGATTTGAATCTTGTTCTACAAATTTAGAAATAATTTTCACATAAAAAGTTGATAGGATATAAAAGTTGTTTCTTGATTTGTCGAACAGGATTTGAATTTTATATCAAACGCGCTCATAGTTTCCTAAAACTCTGATGATAAAAATTGAGATTATATGGTGTATAAAACTTTGGCAGAAGTGAGAAAACAACATCATGCAGCAACAGTAACCATGTGAGATAGATATATTTAAATATGTAATATATATATATATATCAGTAATCTAGATTAAAGACAATCTAGGAAAACAGTCAGACCGTTATAATTAAGAAAAGTAAGTCATGTACTAGCTATTTGTTGTAAGTTGTACTTCAAATTTTGCTTCCCTAGTGAAAGAGGAGGTTTGAAAGTGTACCATAGAAACTTTTAAGTGCTTTTCTGTGACATTCCTTATTTTAAAAAATAAGATTCTGTATCTGGAAACCTTGGTTTTTTTGGATTTATATCTCTATTATCAGCACTTAAGTTTAATCTTTTAATCAGGACCTTTTCTAGGAAAGATGAATATATATATAGCTCCTAGACTAGCCAAATCAAGCCACAATTGACTCAGTCACATGGTTGCCACGAATATTTTACGAAGCATGAATTTGTGCAACAGATTTATTGAGCTTGTTTGATAGTTTGATTAGTGCAACAGTATCCCATTTATACAAACACCTATTTTTTTTATAGAAATAAAAATGTTCTAATAGGGTTGATTAATTTTTGTGTAGAAATCAACTAAGCCTTTCTGCCTGAATTTAATTGGGATGTACCCCACTAGATTTTTGGTAGTTTTTATTTAATATATTAATTTTTGAGAAAATAACTATTATGCCTCCGGTACTCAATATTAGAAAAACGTAAATATGCCCCCCATAATATAATTTTGTAAGTCCAATTAACTTCTTCTGCTTCTTCTTTTTTGGGGGGAAAAGTGATCTGTAAGTCCAATAGAATTATATTGAACCATACTACTTATTGTATTAATAATTTTTTTAGGCCAAATTTAGAAGTTAATCAGTACCCAAGTACTCTAGATCCATTTGATACGTAACATTAAAAATAAAAAATAAATATTTTTTTAGGTAAAAATAAATAAATAAACTTTGAGATTAAAAAAAAGGTCGCAAAAGAATTTATTTCTAATTTAACGCCCTCATTACAACAAATTTGTAGCTCTCTCCATGCTTATGTTCATATATATACACAGAGGTTATTGTAATTTGGAAGACATATTCTTCTTACTTCGAAAATTAATAGCCATCTTGTTCAAAATAGTTAATGAATATGCCATATTTAGTGATTTCATCATGGAATCCATGCCAGAAAAGATGATTGTTCTGCTTAGGTAATCTTATGCTAGGTATTAATTAACTTAGGTTATATTAATTTCCGGAAAATCTTGTGTTTTTCTTGTATGCCTGCAGAGAGATATTGAAAATGAAAAGAATTAGAATATACCAAGAAGGACAGCAGATAGAGAGATAACTTCAACATTATGATCAACGGTATGTTGGTTAATTTCTATATCTCCTTTTGCTTGCTTGATTGTGCGTGACTAAGAATAATGTGCATACTAATAATTCTCTAAGAATAATGTGCATACTAATAATTGTCCTTTATTTTGATTTTGATTTTTTGTTCTTTGATTTTTTTTTTTGTAATTTTGATTAAACTTAGAGGATGACATTAGACATTTGACAATGTCAATGGATTGCTCTGAACCCACTTTGTTACCATGTGATGGACACTAATGATACTCAAATATTTTGTACTAATTCTGATCTTGATAGCACATACTACCGTTTAAGGGTAGACCTCAAACAATTAATAAAAGATTTCAGTCCTAAAGGGGTCGTAAAAGACACCTTTTATACCAATACATGAACTGTTTGAGCGCAGTATTAGCATATACTAAAGTACTATATTTAGTACAATCAGCATAAAACAAAAACAAATATGAAAAAATATTGAAGGAAAGAAAGAAAATGAAAAAGAAAAAAAAAAGGAAGAAAATTCATAACTGCTAATTTCTTCATTCAAGAAAACCATATATGATTAAGAATGCATACACTGAAAATATGTCATACTCGAGTTTCTTCATCCAATAACATTAGGTGTCATGGTCTATATAATGTAAATTATCAGATTGATTCTTAATATAAACTATCAAGCTTTATTCTCAGCCAAGAAAAATAAAATTTAAGATTTTAATTTGTTTTTCCTCTGTAATGATTTCAGTGCAAAGTCTACCTAATAAATCCGTAAGTTGCAAGTAAATGTCAGTTAACAAGTCTCAAAAAGATTGCTTAAATTCTTAATATCTCAAAACATATGTGGTTCAACTATGCTGAAATATCAATCAACTTAATTGTGTGATTGAACTATAACCTAGAATGTCAACCACATATATTAGTTTATTTAGATGATCGGGTGTTATTATACATATATATCCAAATACATTATATATAGAAAGGGCAAATGGTTATTCTTCCCTTCCATAAAGTGTGGTGCATGAAGATACAAGCTAAGATGGAGTCATTGTCTGCTAATTTAGCTATTAGTCCAAGACTCCAAATTACAACAGCAGAACCCTAAATAAACTTTTGGCTTTATTTGTTTTTACTACTTATAGGAAATTCTAACTAGCTAATTAAGAAAAATATTTCTATAGTCTCTATTAGTTTAATTGTAGAAAAGTCAAACCTTTATGTATAGATTATTGGTGCAGTAGTGTTCATATACATGGAGGCTATAATAGTTTAGAAAACATTATTCTTCTTACTTGGAAAATTAATAGCCATTTTGGTCAAAATAGTTCATTAATGTGCCATATTTGGTGAGCTCATCGTGGAATCCATGTACATGATTGTGTTCAGGGAATCTTATATGCTAGATAATTAATTAAATACTTCTGTTAATTTCCAGCAAAAACTTATGTTTTTCTTGTATCATAGAAAGATGAAGATGAAAAATTGTACTTGGATTAGAAAGGGAAAATATACCAAGAAGCGAAGCAGATATAGACAGTATAACTATATAATTAATGGTATGTTGGTTAATTTCTATTTGAGCAATTAGTCAATTTTCCCCGTAACTTATGCGCTTGGCCTGGTATGAATAAACCCCTTCCTCACATTTGACTTCTCATTGAAATACCAATTAAATAGCAAAATTAATCCTCTTTTACCCCAAGGCTAACAATTTTCTAACAGAAACTAAGAACAATTAGCCATTTTACCCCTACCTTTTCCTCTGTTTTGGTAATATTAGTCTAGGTAAATAACTTAATTACTTCTATTAATTTCAAGCAAAAACTTATGTTTTTCTTGTATGCTAAAGAGACGAAGAAAAATTTTACTTGGTTCAAAACAGGAATAAATACTAAGAATATAGAGAACATCACCATCATGATTGATGTATGTTAGTTAATTTTTATCTGTACAATTAGTCATTTTAGCATATGACATTTGCTATTAGTATGAATTTTTCCCCTCACATTTGACTTCTTATTGAAGTGTCATTTAAATAATAAAATTGTTCCTCTTTCACCCTAAAAGCTAACACTTTTCTAACTAAAATTAGATAATAATTAGTTATTTTACCGTCCTATTTTTATTCTTAGTATGAATTTACCCTCTTCCCCCTCTTTTCCTCTCCTTAACTCTTGACGTTTTTTACTCCAGTCCCACCTAAAAGAAAAAATTGTTCCTCTTTTATTGTTCGCCCAATTCCCCCAAATGCAAACACCATGCCATTAGAAAATTTATGCAATTAGCTGTTTATTGGCTTACATAATCTACCACTATTATTTCATGCATTTCTTTTTCTTCTTTCTTTTTCTTTTTTTTTAATAACAAAATTACCATATATGTTGTAGTACAATCTAACTAGATTTTCACAAACTTACGTGAAGGGAAGAAAAATATAACAAAATTTCAATCATTTCCATTTTTTAAGGGAAAAAAAATTAACTAACAAATAAGAAGGATCTAAAATTTTCCCAATTAAATCCAAGGTTTTCTTCTACAACCCAAATTTGTGCCCCAATATATCCAGAGCTTTTACTTAAAATTGGTAAAGGCACTCATCTGTTCTTAACCAATTTTATCCAACCATTTACGTAGGCTAACATAAGGTCATGTTACCAATTTTCAATGGCATCTTTTTTTTTTTTTTTCCTCTAAGTGAAAAGTCAAGAATTAGGTGGGTAAATTCATATTAAGAGCAAACATTAGAGACTAAAATGACTAATTTTTCTTTTGTTTTCGTAGGTTTTCTAACGGTGTTAGTCTTAAGAGGTGAAAGAGGAACTATTTTGCTATTTAGGTAGTATTTGAGTATGAATTCAGAAGTGATGAAGCAAATTCATGTCAAAAGCAATAATAGGGGGTAAAATAACTAATTGTTATTTCTATTCCTCCTTCTACTTGAAGAATGTGTGTGATTTAGAATATGCACACTAATTTTTAGTCAAGTTGTTTATCTATATTTTTTATTCTTTGATGAATTTGTAACGTTGATTAAACTTGTAGAATGATATTAGCCACTTGGTAATATCATTGGATTCCTCTGAAACCACTTTGTTAATAGTTGATGGACTTTAATGACATTCACATTTATTGGAGTAGTTCTGATTTTGATCGTACATACTGTGAGAGAAATATAAAAGGATTATTGAACAAATAAGTGATGGGGTATATTTTTGAAGGGTAGATCTCAGATAACTAATAAAATTTCACTCCCAAAAGGGTTGTGCAGAAATTCTAAGAACAAACACCATGAGACTCTAAGTATTTCTGAATCTCTCAGAGTTTATTTAAGTTTGTTCAACTTTGTTTGAAGTTACAAATGGCAAGTATTATCCCCTGCTCATACTATCTAGTCCCGTTTTAAAGCTATCTAAGCTTCCAAAAGACATACCTCTTATACCAATACATGAATTGGTTGAGCGCACAACATTACATGGGTCATGGCTAACCATCATGTAAATCATCAGCCTGATTCGTAATATAAACTGTCAAGCTCTATTCTCAGCCAAGCAAATGTAAATACAGGATATTAATTGGTTTGTCCTCTGTTATTATGTCAATATAACATGCTAACTAATAAATCTGCACGAGGTTCAAGTAAATTTCAGGTAACAAAGAGTGTGACAAGATTGCCTAAAGTAAATTCTTAACTTCTCAACCTTGTGTGGTTCAACTAGATACTGAAGTAAAAATCAAACTTAATTATGTGGTTGGACTATAACCTGGAATGTCAGCCACATAATTAGTTTAGATGATAAGATGTGATTAAATATAAAGGGAAAAGGGTTATTTTGCCCTTATTTCGTAGTATGATTAGTACTGAGACTACACACCATGATCATCACATGCATCCTAATTAATGGAATGGAAGTCTCTGGCTCTTGTTTATAATTTCCTGTCATATACATGCAAAACATCATTAGTGTTTTCCATTTGTATCATCATAATTAGAGTTCCCTTTGAAAATTAAGAACAGTAGTACTAATAGTACCATTCCTCTTTGGAGGTGGTTTTGTGGTCCATATATGGCTATATCTAGAAGTGGGTATCTAAGAACCAAAGCAAGAAATGACAGAGAGGGAGAGAAAAGACTTGAAGGTAGCTAAGGGGGAATGGTTCTGGTCGTTTTGGATAAGGTGTGGTGAACATTGAAGAAAAAGGCCAGCCTTTGCTGCAATTTTTTCGTACACTAATAATTGGGTTAATGCACCAAATCCAAAAATCCTAAGAAATAAATAAAAGGTAAATTAGAGGATATTTTCTATCTGCACACAAGGGTAAGTTAGTACTTACTACAATAACTCGTCTTACAGCAAAAAATTAAAAAAAAAATTAAAAAGGGCAGTATTAACTGTTCCTTTCAGTATTACTAGTACTACACTTTAGTTGTTCTGTTCAGCCAAACCCAAATTTGGGTGTTTCCCACTTGGACAAAATGGTATCCAATCCAACCACTACCCAATTTGACAAGGTGTACTACTCTCTTCCATTCATCTTCTAGGGTTTCTGATCACCTCCAGTTCTACTGTTTTTCTCTGCTAGCTTCTAGGGCTTTTTTTTTTTAAAAAGAAAAAAATCTTGAGAAAAAAAAGGTAAAAACCATCTTTTTTTTTGCTTTGATCTCTTGCTCTTGGACGGTCATGATCTTGTCTGAATTTTTTTCTTCTAAGAGGAGGAAAAAAATTAAAACAAAAAGAAAAGCCCAAAGAGATAGTAGATCTTGAAACTAGCTTGTGGAAATGGGGGTGTTTATTAGCTTCTTTTTAGGGTTTGTGACAGATCGATATAGTTTTCTACTATTAAAGTCCCAAAGAGATGTACTGGAAGAGATCTCGAGGCTTAGAAAATAGCTGTTCACACTTTGAAATTAACAGCTTTATTTTCTCTGTTTACTGTCTATTTATAGGAAATTATTCTAGCTAGGGTTCCACTGTTGTTTTGGACTGGTAGCTAAATCAGCCCAGTGACTCATTTCTCTCTCTCTATACCTTGTATCATCTTAGCTTGTATAGTCATACACACCACACTGAGATCTGAACTAGGTTCAAGGGTTCTGCTCATCTGGTCTGTATTTTCAATTTTACCGATTTATTTTTTTGCTGGGATTTTAATATTTGTTTGGTAGTTCTTTTGGAATTAAGATCCCTTGACTGAGAAATCAGACACTGAGAGATGAGAAAAGGAGTCTGTGTGTGGTTAAGGCGGGGTAAAAGGAGAAGATTTTCTTTCTCTTTGTGGGGATTCTTTCTTAGATCTCTTCTCCTACCTAGTAATTATATTATCTGATCAATTTTGGCTCCATATATATATATATCTACCAATTTTAATCCATTTAGGAGTCATGATGATGAAGTGTTAATTAACTGGATCATGTGGCATATAAAAAATCTTATTATTTTTTGTTGAGAGAATATTTGAATTATATTTTCAACATCACTGTTCCTTTAAAAGTTTAAATCCAACTATAAATAACCCACCCAAAAAACAATTAAATGGAGCAAAGAAACTTAGATATGCATAATGCATGGCAGCATGGTAAAGCCTAATTTTTGGCACATGAAGGCTTAAACTGTGAGTCTTTTGGCACATTAATGCCTAATTTGTTTTTTGCGATCTTTGGCTACGTGAAATTTTCAGAATAAATATGATAAATGGCAGCCACTTTATTCGTTTTTTTTTTTTAAATGAAAAAAAAATTGAGGTTCTAATACATGCGCTCATTACATAATTCACTTGATATTGTAAACTTTTGTGACAACTGACAATGTGTCAAAAGAGACATGATTTAGGGGATAAAGCATATATCTGACCTTTAATATATTTATTCATGTTTTGCTAAATTAAGAATACTTCTTAAAAATTTGCTTAGTATTCACATTCCATATGTTTAATAAAAACTTATAACGATCATGAAATGTAACTTTAGAATACAGGGGCCGCTTTCAAAGAGGAAAAAAGAAATTGATATATTGAGGGAGCGAATCAATTCAAAATTGATGGAATATGAGGTCTGTAAACACTAATATATCTGTATCTTTTTCTTCTTTACTTTTGCCCTTTTTATTGTTCACATATTACAATATCCTCGTGAGAAGAGTTCGGTGACAATTTAACAAATCTATTTCATTATAATATTGTTAATTATTAATAACCACGAGATAGTTATGCTTTGATAGTAAATAAGAATTGATAGGGAAAAAAAAAATGTTACAAATGCAAACTATTGAGATTGTGATGATTGTTTGTTGTGGTAAATTGTGAACAATAAAACCTTTTGGCTTAAGTACATAGAAAACTGGCACTTTATTTACAGGGACTTAAATATAACTCTATCAAATGTCACTTCTCATAAATTAGTTAAAATAACTTATTTTTCTTTTACCTTATCTTTTTTGTAATTCTGTGTCAATATAAAACCACCTAAAGATTCGAAAAGGAAAGAAAATGAAACTATGAGAAGATATATGACCATGCTCATATATTACTAAATCTGTTTTGCTTATATAAGACTTTTGTTCGAAGCAACGTCCAAAAAAAAAAAAGAATTAGTGCGAGCCTTCATTTTTAATTTGTAGTAGTGTACGGAAACTGTATATAGTGTTAATCAATCCAGGTGTTATACATTGTCACGAGAAAAAAATATGTGGACCACCTTTGTGTGGAGAGATGCATGCATGTATATTTATTTTAGGGGGAAGACTATTTACACTGGAAATTATCTATAATTCCCTCAGAAAACAATTCTGTGTAATTGTGAATAATGAACATTAAACATATTGCCTTTTTCAGGAAAATTAGGAAAAAAAAAACAGAGAAAGTGATAAAAAGGAAATCATCCATGATAATTATGGGGAATTATTGATAAATTAGCTCCTTTTTCATTCTCAATTTTAAGTTCATTAAAACATAGAAAAGAATTTATTTCCTTGTTGTGACAGCTAACTGCAGGGCATTTAAAGAAGTGAAGATAGAAAATTAATTAAGGAATTGTTTTATTATTATCGGAAATTAAGGAATATTTATTACGGATTAGCAAATTTTTTTCAGAGCGAATGAAATGCTACGTAGAAGAGGACAAAAAAGCCGCCTATTTTGACAATATTGATGACGTCCAGACCTTTTTTTATTCTTACTTTTTCTTGCTGGGAATGATATCTAAATTTGTTTGAAAATACGTTAGAAACATAATTTCTATTTATAAATGTCTTTTTTCTAATTTTAGGACTAAATAGTACCTAGTGGAACTGTTCATTACGTCTTCTTCCTTTAGTCTATTCGGGAAAAACAGAATCTCCTTTCTCAATGGTATCGCACTGTCTATTTTTCTTTTTTTTTTTCTTTTTTTCCCCATTATTATTTTCTTTCCTTTTCTTTTAGAGTGCATTGCATTTGTCCTGATAGGTTGGTTCTTACATCTGAGACTGACGTACTTTTTCTGTAGGTCTTATCAACTTGTACCACAATATATAATATATATTTATATAAACACACATATATGGCACCCATACATTACACAACCAGGAAGATTAATTGACTGACTAATAAGAATTGGTCTTCTTCTTCTTCTTCTTACCAAAAAAAGAAAAAAATGTAATATCCTTCAAATTACCTTATATTGTTTTCTCTTGATGTTATGATGTTTTAGAAGCCCTTTTCGTAGTTTCAAAATTTGAGTACTTTCTGATTAGTCTCTATTCCATTATAATAAGAACAATCCACAATTAATTCATTTTTCTCATTATGATAAGTTATTCAAGAAAAAACTCTATATGTTCGTCAAAAAACTTTATTATTTTGTTTTTTTGCCTCTTTGCTAGCTCTTTTTTTTTTTCCCCCAGTTCTCTCTACTTTTGAATTGTCTTTTTCTGCTCCTTTTTCCATGCAGTTTGTAATGTCTTCCCTCTTTTTGGAGATTTGCCCCTCTCTCTCTCTCACACACACACATAAAAAGAAAATTAAAGAAAAAGAAAATGATTATATATATATGGGCACTAATTTTATGTATTTTTTATTTTTTTACCTATTTATATTTATTATTTTATCCAATTAAAATTAGTTACATACGTATTTTTATAGTAAAAAGTGGAGAGAAAAATATTAAATAATGTGTATTTATTTATTTATTTTTTCTAACTACTCAAATTATAATAGCCGCTAAATTATGATCTAACGGTTAAAAAAAATATTTATAGATAGGTAAAAAAAAAAAATACCTATTGGATAGAGAACATATATATATACACACATCCAGCAACAACAAAAAAAAAACAAATCAAAAAGAAACAAATGGCATTGTCTTTTTACATGTCATATTAGATTTCTTTTGGATTGTCCCTTGACATGTTTGTTTTTCTATTATGCCATGTGTATGAACATTTTATCTGTTTCTTGAGACATTGTGAAGTTTGTTAGTGCTTTCTTTTCATATTTCTTGAGAGTAAAATTCTTTATTCCCTTCTCCATTGAAAAAGAAAAAAATTCGTAAGTCCCTTTATGATGAGAGGATAATGAGATGTATTTTATTTTCGTATATATGATTAAATCTTAGTTTTCGACGTGGAGTCTTGGAGAGATCTGTGCCTACTTTTGTAGATTATGGAACCATATTACTTTAGCATATATTTACTAATAAGTATAAATTAGTATCCAAATATAGATGTATGGTCCTCATGGTATGGATATGTTGCAAATGTCTACATGGGTCAAGGATGGGAAGTAATATATAGGGTAAAGGTAGATGGAGAATTGGAGCTATAGTAAAGGCAAGCCATGAAATGACAAGCAATCACCTTCAATACCGCATGCCATAGACCATTCTGACTGATCATGATGTTTGGATAAAATTGTTCAAGCCGCAATATAATATATTTATATAGATATAGAAAAGGTCAGTTCTACTGTTGCTAGCTTTATGATGTTTGGATATGTTGCATATAGTTTGTCACATATATATGTGGTATACATATTCTTGAACATTGAGCTTGTATATTTTTGCTTTTGAAATAAATAAGATATAGAAAACTTTCGATATTACTAAATGCTAGCTCTAGGTGTCAAAATAGTTAAGTTATTTTGCTTTAGAAAAAACCAAGAAGAAAAAGAATTAATTATTTTTTCCAGAGGAATTACAAATTGGAAGTTGAACATGCTTTTCTAAATAGAAAATAAAAGAATCTCTTTATTACAATTCTCAGGGAATAGGCTTGCAATTGGAACAATATATGTCTCTGCAATAAATAAAATGAAAAAAAAAAATGTTATTTTCAGTTAATATAAATGAAATTCGAAAGAATCAACTGAAAATAGTAATTTTTTCTTTTCTTCACCCCCTAAGTACAAATAAGCACTTTCAACAGGCAAATTAGCTTCCCCCAACTTCACCCCTTCCCCTAAACTTGTGGTATCTCTTGATTCAATTTCTTTTTCCCCATTTCCTTCTCTAAAAAGAACAGCCAAAGATCACCTCAGGAGGCATAGATTAAATTAGATTTTTTAAAAAAAATTAGGAGCAAATCTAAGTTAGTATTTTTTTTCTTTTTCACTTTAATACTACTGTTGAAATCTTCATCATTCATGTGTGTGTATATATATATACATATAAAATATTTGTACATATATATAGTCAGAGTTAGATGTGTCATATTCATATCGGAGGCACATACATACCGGACATGGGTTATTGTATAAAAAGAAATTAAACAATTGAAAAACACAAAACCTGAGATATTTGTACTTAATTATAATATATCAGTCTGTTTTTCATATCTTAATTATTTGTCACAAATTTCAATTCTTTATCTGTCTAACCATAAATAATATACAAGTAGCCTCTTATTTTACCAAATCAGTTATTCAGAGTCTTTGACTTCTAGACCCTTCTATGTATAAGTTTTTTTCCTTTTACACGATGAAGTGATGACAAAGTACATGATTTCAGAGAAAAAAAATGCCAGCTCTTATTGTTAGTCATATTTTGATAATTATTCCTCTCTATATAATGATCTACACATTCAAAAACTATTATCCAAATAAGAAGTCGGATCTCAACTTACCCTCCCTACTTCAATTTCAAGCTACAACAATTAGGAAGATTTAGTTTAATTTCTTATAAGAAAGATTTTCCTATTTACTGCCTAGAGTCTAATAAAGCTCTCGGTAAGAAAGGTTGATCACTTATCGTCTAATCACTAATAGTATATGAAATTAATGCGAGTAAATTACACTCATGTGAAAAACTAATTAACTTATCAGTAACTTTAGAAACAAGAATAATAATCATGCTGCATATATGTATCTATAATTAAGCTCTGACTCCAGTAGATCTAGAATTAATTGATATGCCTCTTTGCAAACAAGTAAAAGGCTTTCTTTCCATGGCAAAATAGCCGTGTTGCCAAAGGATCATTCCTTTCTCAGTACTAAACACGTGTATGAGATTAACTATGAATTATTGTCATTGTACATATCATCTCTCTAGATAGTCAGTAGATAAATTAGCATAGGTCGATAAGTCTAATACATACACCAAAATCTCTGCAATAATCATTTTGTAACTCTTTTTGATCAAGTGTTTCTTTTCTTCATAGTAGCCATGGAGCTATAGCAACATAGACTTGATAGTTTTCCAGACAGTGATATATAGTTTCGGATAGATATTGTTAAACATTAAAGCTCCACTAATACTACACTACCGTAAGTCTTTATCATGCACTGAATGTGCTATATGTCAATGTGAATTACATAACTGGGCTTCTGCAAGTATATATGAATGCATCATGAGTACTTGTCCATTGTGTTCTTAATTATTAAAATTACCGATTAGAAAATATTGTTATAAATAGGAATTGCAAGCTGTGTTACCTGTATATATCTTAAGCTTTTTATGTTGTTATTACACATGGCAATTAAGGTAGTTTCTCCTACAGTGAAATGAACAGGTATATTTAAAGCTCTGATCTATTGATTTAACCTAGATATCTTGCCACATAAATTAAAGCAGGTAAGCTAATTAGTACTTTTCCAAAATGCTAAATAATTAGAGTCCTTAAAATTTCACCAGTTAATCAAGAAAAAACTGTGGCTTGTTATGTTTTATATGTCAAAATTAATAAATAGGGAAAGTATGTGAGAAAGAAAAGTCCTTAAATTGCTTGAGAAAAGCTTTTGTGTGAGCCTAATAGTTTCTTTAGACTAGCTAGAAACCAACTCATTTATAAGCTTCCTGTATGACTAGTATACGACTTTCCTATATATGATACTCAGATATATAACTTGCACGCAATGATGCATGCAATTCCTGAAATAAGAACATGAATTATTGCCTCTTCATGAAATTACTTACTCTACTCTCTCCATGGAAAGAGAAACATATATATGATAGAAAACTCTTCTTCAAGCAAAGTATATATAACCCATTTTATATATTATCTGAGAGTCATATATATTAAAATTTCTTCAAACTAGTGCAAGAGACATACGAGTGTACATATATAGTTATAAGGAAGATAGCTAGCTTTATAAAGTGTTCAGACATGATGTCCTGCAACTTGAATTAAATTTCTGATTGGTATTCTTATTCTTAATTTCTACATAGTATCAAGCAATAATTTGATTTCAAAGTTACTTTGAAGTTGTGTTGTGTACATAATTTCAGCATGATATATTGCTACACTACACCTACATTTCTTAGTCATATTAGTGCTAAATCTTTTTTATAATTTCGTTAATTAGTAGATGAATTGTATTCTTTCTATTATATATCTTCTCATGTACGTGTGTTTTCCATTATTAGGAATTTGGTACATATTTTCCGTCTAGGTTTAGTATATGCATGATTATTATGTTGGAATTTTACTGCTTTGGTGTCAGTGGACTTCGGAAACATGGTTTGGGAGTGGATAGTGGATCACTCAAGTGTCCATTCAGGAGTCACCTCCTAAAAAGATCAGCTAATTACAAGATCATTCAGTTCATTAAACCATAAGCAAGTCTAAGCACACACACATACAAGGTCATTCAGAAGTGACCCTTTAGCTTTTGGCAGAAATAATTGATAGACCATAGGAAAAAAAATCCCAACATGGAAATAACATTATAATTATTAAGAGCAGATTCTATGGAATAATTATTTGCCTGTAAAATCCTAAAAGCTTTGAAAGGAAGGTAAGATAAGGATAACTCCAGTAATTTGCACTAACTACTAATATGGCTTTCATTGTGGATTTCTTCACTCCCCACAACAAAGATATATAATTACGTACTCAGTATCTGTGTATTCAAACCATATTAAGGCTAGCAACAAGAGAAACAGACTATATGGATAATGGATTAGAAAAGGACATATATAACTGATGACTTAAATCGTTGTAGTTCATAAGTACCAGAAATGGGTAGTAGCTAATCAATAATTCCCATCTTACATTCGCCAAACAGAAAATGATATATGCACAACATAGTTTGTCAAATATGATCTTCAGTTCATGACATACCAAAGTCATCATCAAGAGAGAATCAGGAAATAACCCAAGTTATTAAACTAGCACAGGTTGTGGTTGTTGCAGGCCTCCCATGCTTTGCCAAAGAATTGAAAGTCGAAAAACTGATGCTGCCAACATATTAAGTGAAAAGTGTACTTAATTACTCGTATGCTTATAACATGCATAAACATAAAGACATACATATATATACACTCACACACACATGTATATATGTGTTCTACTTGTTTTATAGGTCTATCTATTAATTTGCTAAACTTCTAAAGAGATATGAGGAAAACTAGTTATGTCTTGTGAGTTAACTTACCTCTTGGCCGGGAATTGGTCCGCCGGATCCGGAAGTCGCAGCGTTTTGAAGAGAATTGAAAATCGAAGGAATCGAAGGAGATGGGCTCCAATAGTACTTTCCCATATTCAAGAAAGAACACTCCTCAACCAAATTGGCAACAGCCGCACTAGCAGTACTACTACAAGTACGGTATTGTTCTTGGCCATTATGCCAGCAGCTCGTTAATGGTTCCTCAAACCCATAATGATCATGATGATGACGATGACGAGAACTACTACTAGCTTGTAGCACTACTGCCTCCAAGGAATTATTACTATTATTGTTTTGGCCACTCTGGGTTCGAGTTTCTTCTTCCCCAGTTTCCAAACTCCAAGAGCTCAATCCATGGCCTGTTAGGTCTTGATTATCATGTAGATGAACGCATTGGTCATCATTAACCACTGCTAACAGATCCCTTTTACTCTTCATGAGCTTGGTCCTTTCCCTCGCCCTCTCCCTTGCCTTGTCCCTCGACTCCCTCGGCCGCTTGAATCCACATCTTGGCCTTGATATTGCTTGTCTCTTCTTCATCTCTTTATTGGCGGCCGAAGGCTTCGATATGTCTACTGCTACCTCGTCCAAGCTTGAAACCACTTCGTAGTCGGAGTTATTCGGCGAATTGGAGTTCGAATTCGCGGTAGTCTTCTTCTCGATGCCGCCTGCGCCGGGCGGAGTAGGACTAGTAGGACTAGTAGTGCTTGACTCCATGGCGAGCTTTTTGATATCGGATCTGGCCTTGATGAGGAGCCACTCGACGGTCTTGCTGGCCCTCTCGTACCCCAACATGTCTTGCAAGTCAAAGAACTGACGAGCAACCTCAAGGGACAATCTCATTCTCCTGTGCCTAGGTCGTTTCCCGGTAGTCATCATAATCTTGCTGTGCCGATCCTTCTTCACCATAATCCTTTTCCTCGGGATCTGTTGCTGCTGCTGCTGCTGATCGTCATGATCATCATGTCTGATGTGATTTTTCCTCAAATCTGAAAGATCATCCGGCCGTGGCTGCTGCTGCTTCTGCTGCAGGTTGGTGGGATTAATGGGATCTAATTTATTAATGTTATTATTAATATTATCCTTGTTACTATGAGGCTCATCGGCTGTTGATACTACAACATGGGGTTTGTCAGTAGTACTTAAAATATCATTATTATTATTGTTTTCCCTCACAAATAAGGGTTGGGATGAGGAGTTGTGAAGAAGAAGGTGATCATGGTGGTTTTGGTGATGGGAGAGGGAGACCAAGTTTTCCTCTTCAAATAAGGGAGATGAAGGGAAGTAGAAAAATTGGTGTTTGGAATTTGGGGTGGTGTTAATAACGATATTATTATACGTTTCATTGAGAAAATAAGGCTTATTGATGGAGATAAGAGACTGGTCATGAGAAAAGGAGATGGGGGGGTCATTGCCAATATTCCAAGTGTTTGATGGAAACATATCTATATTTCTATGAATATTATATATAAAAAATATATTTATATATTTTCTGGCTCTCTTGAAATTGCACTGGATAAAACCTAGCTATATAAAGAAGGAAGCTGATTATTATAAATATATATATATAGGGTCTTCAAAGTAGCTAGCTGGTGATGATCATGGCCGGTGGTGAGGGAGCTTCCGCAGCATTTTATGTGGAAAGGGCCACTTGAACCATCTTTTTCAGTTGATCATTAATTTTTTTCTCTTCAGTTTTCTTTTTCATTTCTCTCTCTTATTTCTCTGCAAACCAAAAACCACAGGACAATGAGAAAGACAGCCATGTGTTATTTGTGTGTGTGTCTGTGTTTGTTTTACAGTTTTTAATTTACCGTAGCTCATGAGAAAGACAGCTACCCTGCAGGTGATATGATATACGATAGACTAAATATATACACGTATACATATAGGTACACATAGATATGTTTGTATATATATAATGTCTGTAATTATTGGCGTGTGTGCGAGAGTGAAAAAGAGAGATTTTAGAACTGGATGGTGGGTATATATATATATATTTATGTATATTTAGTTGGTATATTTACCTCTCATAAAGCAAGGACTAGAGCTAGAGAAAAGAAAGAAATAAGGAAAGCTCAGCTGGAGTAGTACCGTGTAATGTCCATGGGGTTTGAGGAAGAAGAAGAAACATGTGGCTATATATATATATATAATATAAAAGTGTGAGTGTATATATAAGAGAATAATATATTGTGGCGAGTAAGGCGATAATATAGGTAAAGCTAGAGAAAGCAGGTAGAGAGGGGGATTTATTGCAAGACAAAGAGCCATCTTTTCTAAAACTTTTTTCAAAAAGTTAATGGGTCGTCGTGTGAGACTAAGGACCGATATTGTGGGAAGCGAGTGGTAGGAAAACCACAATAGTATTTGTGTTGTGTGCCACTTCACGTGATTATCAGATGGCTTCTTTGACGAATAAAATACTAAAAAAATAATAATCATTTAATTAAAAAAAAAAAAAAAAACTACCTATAACTACAAGCTGCCTCTCGGGGCTTTGTTTCCTTCCTACTGGTATGCCCCACAAAAAATTAAGAAAAGTATAATAGAAAGTAGAAAGTAGAAACAAACCTCTCTTTGTTTCTCTCTCTCTATTTCCTCCCTCTCTCACTCATGATCACTCAAACTCTCTCATATAGTACTCAACTCATGACCAAAGGACCTTTTGGTTTGCATGGACTCTAGCTAATCGATCTCTTGATTCTCTTCTCTCCATTCATTCATGATCATTCGTGCATTTATACATACATACATATATATATATATATGTCCCATAAACACATCTTTCAGACAGAAGACAAAGAGTTCGTGCGTCAGGGCAGGCAAACATCTTTTAGGTCTTTGCTTTGCTCATGTGGTTTTTAATGGGAATATTGAAACCAATACTTATTCTTCTTTTTGTTATATTGGTTTTTATTTATTTATGTATAGTTTTCTCTTTGATGGGGTATACTGGCCATTATATTGTGTAGGGAAGGGAATCAAGGGATCATCAGCTTGGGGGTTTCCTTGATAATATATATTGTCAAAGCTGAAGCAGCTATATAGTTGTACCATAAGCTAGCTATGTATATGACTATGAGAGACTTAAATATCTGGACCTACACGTGGCTGTCAAGCCCTAGAGACAAGGACAATTATTTCACAAAAGGAGCATATTACTGTGAGGCCTGCTCTCACAGCCAATACTCCTTTGACTGGGGTGTTTCTTTATTTTTATTAATTTATTTAATATATTTAATTATTAATTTATTTTCTCTCAAAGTCGCTTTCGCTGAAAAGAGAAAACCCTCTCTCTCTCATTGTCTATCTAATCTATCAACTATGTTAGAATGTTGTTGAGTTCCATCCCCCATGCGTGCTTATCTGTTTAGCTTTTCTCTGGAGCCAAAATGCTCTCTCTCTCTCTCTCTCTCTCTCTCTCTCTCTCTCTGTGTCAAGGTCTCAAGGAAGAGTTGTTGCTTGTGCTTGTACTTGCCACTGGCATTAATAGAGAGCTAAGAGAGCCCCTCTTCAAACTAGCTCTAGCCAATCACCAATTGCCAAAGCTACAAAAATAAAAAGAAATGAACTAAAATATGAAAAAAGCACCATGTCTCATCTTATGTGAAAATGGCAATAGTCCTATCTACAATTGAAAGCCCTCTACTACTTCTTTCCCTGGCCATTTTTTCCTAATCAATTTCTTTCCATATATGCATGCCGCTCTTATACCCACTTACTTCTTTCTCTCATCACCAATATCTCTGTCTGTCTTTATCTCTCTCTCTCTCTCTCTCTCTCTCTCTCTCTCTTGTATAGCTTAGAGAGGCTTTGGCCTCTTTAGACTGACATAATTAGGAGGACCACATATATAAATATATGGCAATGCTGGGGTTGTACCTAAGGTTGCTTTCAAGGAGGAGATAACTATGAAAGAAAGGGGTGATGAATGTACAGCAACATATTAGAGTGGGTGACAATGAGAGCATATATTACCCCAAAAAAAAAAAAGAACCCTAATAAAAAGTCATCTTAATTTACTCAAGTACGACTACTTTCAATTTGCTTGGCTGATGAGTAGTTCTCAACTGCCTTAGTAGTACTTCTACTACAACTGCACTTGATCCATTTTGTGGTGGAAAATTAGAAGCCTTACAAAGAGTACTAGTACAATCCAATGTACCCATCTTAAAAAAATTTTAAAAAATCCCTGTTTTCTTATGAGTTATCTATGGTTTCTAAGGAAGGAAGGAACTAATTACCAGTAATGAATCTGTATACGGCACCCATATTAGGGATACTAATGAATTTCATCTATCATCATTTGTTTCTTGAACTTAAAACGTTTAGTTATTTCTTTTTCTTTTTCTTTTTTTTTTTTAGGCTCTCCAATCTCATCCCTTTTGAGACTTTGACATTATTTCTTTACAGGTACTCATTATTATCTGTGAAGTAGTTTAATTGTAAGATATTTTGCTTTCTTTTTTACCTTTTAGTAAATAATTTTACAGCATTTCAAAGCTGACGATCAGGGTGAAGGAGAAAAGTCCATTTCTTGCTTTTTATCCTTTGAGCTAGCTACTGAGAATATCTTTATGCGTTATGATATCCAACCAGGCATTTTTTGAGGACCATCTAATGATGTGGGCCTACCAGTTAGAATGTTATCATAATTTGCGTTTGGGAAATGGACTTGATTAGTAGTACTTTTGGAGTAAAATGATTTTTTAGGAGTATTTTGTAGAATGACTTTTTTTAGGAGTGCGATAATATTAGTGACAAGTAATTCGTATATAAATGACTGGTGGTTTCTTCTAAAAAAGTCCTAGATATATGGTTATAAGTATAATAACTATACCTCACTAATATTATGACACTGTTGAAAAAAGCCATTTTGAGAAATAGTTTTAGAAAAGTCATTTTGGCTCAAATTTCTCCTAATCAAGTCCATTTCCCTTGGCGTTTCCTTCCGAGTAATCAAGTTACTCTGTAAAGGAGAATGAAAGATGTTGGTCACCTCTTTGATTTTGCTACTATAACTACTACTATTTTTTTTTTTTTTTGGAAACTCAATATTGTCTCTCTTTTAATTTGGAGAAATAGCTGTTCTTGTGGCCATTTAGGTTAGTTTTAAAAATATTCGTTCTAAAAATTGCACTTGCCTCAAAAAAGAAGAGTGGAAAAAAAAGAAACAGAAATTAGTAGTTGTTTATTACTTTTTAGTTAGAGCTTCTTCAAAGTGGTGTTCCTTACAAAACTCGACTAGAATCAATTGCAACAGGATGCCCCATGTACCAACATGCAAGATGTGTGGAAGACATTAACCATAACCAAATTATATGTGATTAGAATTTTTATTGGTGTGACATCAACCATTTTTAGGGTGTACCTTGTGAATCTTATGTCGAAGGCTAGAACTGTTGGGTTGATCATCTGGAAAGCTAGTTTTTTTGAAGTGGCTTCTCATATAGAGTCTGAAAATCCCTTTTGGTCCATTTTTGAAAAGATCAAATATTCTCTTGCATTGGTTATATTCAAATTAAAAGAAAACAGCTACAACCATATAAATATGTTTGATCCTTTATAATTTATATATGTTCCTCCTTTAGGGATTTTTTAGATAGTCTCAAAAGTTCACGGCCTAGCTCCCATTGGAGACTTGCTTTTCTTGATGATAAAACATAGTACGGCATATATGGTGATTTTGGTGCGTCAAGCCTAAAGAACAAGCCAATAATGATGCTTCCAAGGAGATATTTACCCTAAAGGGAGTTGACCGGTATAAAAATAGATTGACTGGCATATCTCAATCAAACTGATATATATAGCATATATTTGATTGGAAGAACAGTTAAACATATATAGCCTAATTGATAAAATCGTTATGTCACATATGTATGCCCCCAAAAACATGATCTGGATAAGTTGCTATGTACATATAAAGCCAAACGTCAGACTCTAAGGTCTAAACTCTAAAGCAATATATATATATATATAATGTGTGCGTGTGTGTTGGCCTAGGTATATTGAAAATTAGTAGCTGAAATAGATCATCTGAATGATGGTTTACACTAAGTTCCCTTTGGATTATAAGCAACTAACAATGGAAGTTAGGTAAGTGTCCGCTCATCATTTTGGTCGTTTTTGGTTTGCTTCCCTAGGATTTTCTGTGCCATAAAAAGTGAAGATGGTCGTGAATTGTCTCGTAAGTGTCTTTTAGCATTTGCTTGGCACCAAAATCATTCAATTTGATTTAACATTTCCAAAAAAAAAAAAAAAAAATTGGTGAAACAATTCATTTGCAACTTTATGACTTGTTACCTCAACGTACGGACAATATGAACATGTATAAATAAATATATATATATAAATATATGTATTCTAGGGTTAAAGCAGTCACTTCACGCACATAAGTTGGTATAATATTTCGAACTTATACAGTTGTACTAAAAAGCTTCAAATAATTATGTGGAGCCGTTTGTTTCTAGAGAATTAGACTAGCTTATAGAGCTTTTAATTGGTAACATGGTAGTGGTAGGTTGGTTAAGCTGTTAACAAGCATAAGTACCCCAGATTTAACTGAAACAACTTTTCCTAGTGTTTTGCTGGAAAATCTCAATTCTTATATAGTAACTAGACACAATAATCCAACTTTAGTATCATTACAAACTAACACATAAATTAACTTTTTTAGATGATAATAGTAAATTTGGAAAAAAAAAATGTTGGGTTTGACATGAAAACTTTAATTATTAATTCGTCCAAAGGAATTTAGGTTTATCGCAAATTTTTATATTTGAGAAGAAATTAAATAGAGATGAAATCCATATAATTAACCAAGAACTTGAATACAGTCGCACACAAAATAGCTAGGTTCTTTTATTTTGATCAACATATTAAAATATTTGCTTTTTTTTTTTAAGAAGAAGAAGAAGAAGAAGAATTAAAATATTTGCTTTTGTACGACTAAAAATACGTGTTAAAATTATAAGAATAATCAATCAAATGGATATATACCGATAGAAACACGTCGTGTCCTACATTATCAAACTATATTTACGTCCAATAAAAGTATTTAAAATAATAGAAAAGTAAAAATTTCATTAATTACAGCTAACTTAACTAATAAACAGTATAAAGAAGGATCATAGCACAATGAATGGGGATTAGTCGATAGATTGTCTAAAATTAAGTTAACTTGTAGTTTTCTTCCGCTTTTACTAGCCACATTTTGTTACTGGAATAATGAGTACACTTGTACAGACACAAGCACTTGCTTAGCTACTTATAAATATACGTATTTCAACGTAGCTGTGCAAGTTAATGGTATATATATATAGGCTCCGAATCTAATAAGTATTTTTTTTAAACTAATTTATAAGCATTTCTTTTTTTATGATCTAATAAGTATCATAATTTAGGTAATTGAAAAAAATAATAATAATAAAAATAAATACTCATTATTTAATATTTTTATCTCTCCAATTTTTACCATAAAAAAACGTCCGTGATGAATTTTAATTTGTAAAATAATACCTATGGATAGGTTAAAAAAAAATACATACTGAGTTGGTGCCCATATATATATGTTGAGCAATCTAGATAGCAATACCACTTTGACCAAGTAACATTCATTGTCTCTCACTTCTTATATGCTTCAATAATATCAGAGATTATTTACAACACTTTTATTTAATCACATTTTGGATGTTACTTATACACTAGAAACCATTGACACTTATATAGACACAAGCACTTGCATAGCTAGCTACTCAAGCATAAATGTACGAATACGCTATATTTTACTTAAATATTTAGTATTATATGGTCATATGTTGCAAATTTTAATCAATCCATAGATAGAAGTATAGCATCAATCGTTCTCTCTTACTTTTCATATGCCTTATTTACAAGATTGCTGCCTCTTTTAACTTCAGAACAATATTTACTTATCCTGTTATTTTCACATAATCTTTTTCCCCAAAGCTTGAGGCTTTCAACAGTTATAAAGACTAATTCGGTGAAAGGAGCTCTTACTAGATTGGTAGACCTAAATAAATAATTTTTTTTTCTTTTTCATTCTTCTGTTGGGACAAATATTGTTGTCAACATCCACGCTTAACATCATAATAAGATTGGAGAGTTCGAAACAGTCCAAAATGAGCAATCACAATCAGTGGAGTTTTTAAACAGCACCCACGAAGTCTCCCAGACATGTTTCTACAATGAATCCACCTGTTTAGAATAACAATTAATCACATGGAAAACTTTGTCCCAACAAGGACTTTTGTGGACCAAACATAAATCGTTTTATCATATTACTTCCACGGCTCAACTTACTTGCCGGGCAGCCATTTCTTGGCTAAATTTCTTAATAAACATATATGATTAAATGTCAATGATCGAGCTTTCAAGATCAGTGCCATGATGCTCCCAAAAAATGATCTTAGCATGTTGGGACAATGTTGAAGAGTGCTACTCAATTGAGAAAAGTTAAAACCGTGCCGAAATCAAGCTTTGGTAGATGAAGGAAGCATTTCTAAGCAAAACAGGATATTGGATAGCTCAAGTAAAACTTAGGAGTTTTAGAGTAGCAAAGCAAAATTGTTGGTTTAATATATACCATTCTTTTTTTTTTTCTTTTTTTTTTTTTTGGCTGAAATACTGAGTTCAATTTTATCAAGATAAGTTCTTGAACAGATAAGTCCAAAGTTCAAGAGAACATTTCATGGAATCCACTTGGCAATCAACAGCACCAACAAATGGTAGCTTTCTAACATGGAATTAAACAACCAACTTTCTTTCGCAGAATTTCACAGTCAGAACACAGACGATTTACGCCAACAATATTCATGCGCAAACGAGAGCAAGTTGCAGGAGTTACACTTATAGGTTTGTAGGAACTCAGTAGCAAAAGAATCTGAATGGCTTTGACTGAATTAGCACAGAAAATGAACTACAGCAGGGTTGGACTTGTTTCATTTCGAAACAAGAATAGAATAGGGTGCTATTTAGCTTCATCCATATTCTCAGCTCTTACTTTTGTATTCCCACAGGGCACATGTACCCAATTCGGGTATGTGTCTTTATCCAATAGTAGTACCAAGTCGTATACAATCCAAAGACAAATAAAGTAAATTCTTGTTTTGTAACGATCTAGTGACTCATTGTTGGATTTTCAAGTGGTCAACATACAAAAGTCTCATCATCACCAACTAATTGAGTATTCAAATGGAAACTAAGTATATACTTATATACCTCTCCTTAATCAGTAAGGAAAACCAGCACTCTTAATGTATCAAAATAGATCATATGATGAGTTAATTGCCAAGTTGAAACAGAGCCAGTTTTTTAGTATATTGAAAGATACATAAATATAAGAGTTAATACTTTATAAACAAATACATATAAATGATAATGCATAAGGTACATAAGAGTAGCATTCTACATAAAAAAAATTCAAATAAACAATGAGTTCTTCCCACCACTGATTTTACTTTCCTGAAAACCATTGCCGAAAATCGCTTACACCAAAACACTTGCAGACTCCATGCTCAAAAATACATACATACATATACATATATAAATGCTCAGTAGAAAGTTATGGCTAATGAGGACTTTTTTAATTATTTTTTCAACTTTTACCCCAGTTCTCAAATAAACAAATGCATATAATCATTATATAAGTAATACAACAAAAAAAAAAAAGAAAAAAGAACAGATAAATACAAAAACTAAAGGAATAAGACTCAACCTGGTAAAGTGGTTATAATATTGAATATACTATGTATACACACACACATATATATATATATATAACAGCTTCGCTTTCGGATACTAGATTTTCTATATCGAAATTTCTTGTTCATAGCGATTTTGCTTTGATGGAGTATGATTTCTACGATTTGGGAATTGAAAAATTAGGAAGAGAAAAAAGAGAAAAATGGGGTGAAGAAAGCTAGGGCTTTTACCTAGTTTGAGCTCGGGAAGCTGCGGTCTCTGCTCCTGGAAAAGTTTCTGGTCTCCAACGAATCCATGATTCCCTGCTTAATTAGGGTTTTAGAGGTTTCTTTTTCCGTACGGAAATGTGGAGTCAATTCGGAGACTCTCTCAGTCTGAAACTATAAATTTGTACAATAATAATTACGCCTTTTTTTTTTCTATATTTCTCGAAAAAAAAAGGTGAAAAATATTAGGTATTGGCGGGAAAGGAGAAGACTGGGCTTTTGCTTTTGGAGGCCCATATAAGAGGTTAGGGTACCAAAATTATTTAAGAGAAATTTAGGTGGATGACCAAAATTTTAAATTTAATTAAGTAGATTTTCATTTTTAAAATTTTATAGCTAAATATCCAGGTAGATATATCTTTACACTTGGTAGATACACAGATCTACCAATTTTAGTTACTGTTCTGAAATGCACTGGGTATATAATTTTTTATACTCGGTATATAAAATTTTACACTTGGTATATATGCATATATACCGGACATTTTGCTATAACTTTTGACAAAGGGACATTTACTGAAATTAAACCCAAAATTTAATCATATTTCTATAAGCCCCATTATTTAATAGCCATAAAATGAGATTTTTCGTCAAATGACTGAATTTCGGATCATTGTTTGCAAAATGACCGTTTTTGAAGCATGGTTCACATGACCGAATTTTGGAAATTAATTTAAAAATGGTCATTTTTCACATTTAGTATATCAACATATACTGATTTATTTTTTAAAAATTGATTTACTTTATAAAAATTTGATTTACTTTACAAAAAATATATCAACAAAAAAAAGGTGATTTATCAAAATAAAATTATAAAATGGGTTTAAAAAACGGTCATTTTGTAAATTGATCTTAAAGAAAAAAGGTCATTTTTTATAAATACTCCAACAAAATAGGGCATTTTTTCATGAATAATAGCTCTGCCAAATTCTATTAGCTTTGTAGCAGTTTTCTTTTTTGAAAAAAAAAATGTCAAAACTGCAAGGAATCTAATAAAATTGTCCAAAACTACTACTCACACTAAATTCATCTATAAATAAAATAATCGCGAGAAAATTAGACTTAGTAGCAATTCATGGGAGTTAGTTTTACCTTTAGTTCTTTCTTTTTTTTTTGAAAAATATTTGTTTTCTTGTAGAGTTCAGAATTTGCCCCTAATTTTCTCTCAATTAATTGAGATTTATTTACTAACTGGATAGATATTATAGTATAAAACTATGGGGCTTATAGAAATATGACCAAATTTTGGGCTTAATTTCAGTAAATGTCCCTTTGTCAAAAGTTATAGCAAAATGTCCGGTATATATGCATATATACCAAGTGTAAAATTTTATATACCAAATATAAAAAATTATATACCCAGTGCATTTCAGAACAGTAACTAAAATTGGTAGATCTGTGTATCTACCAAGTGTAAAAATATATCTACCTGGACATTTAGCTATAAAATTTTAAAAATGGACATCTACTTAATCAAATTTAAAATTTTGGTCATCCACCTAAATTTCTCTAAAACTATTACATTTCTAATTATATTAAATTAACTATTATATGAAAAAGGTTGAAATTTAGAATTGTTGTTTATAAAGGAAACCCTATAAATTACCTTGTGACTCACAGTGTCCATGAAGTTAGATGCATGATTCTATTTCCTCCAAATCACCTCTACTGGTAAAATATTAAAAGGGAGTATCCACTCTTGGGGTCCTTCTCTTTTTTTCCCCCTATGGATAGGGAACAAATCTTGGCATTTGAATGAAGAGGACCTAGTGCCTTTTTTTAGGCTAACGTATATCAAACCTATTTGTTTTTCTTCAAAAAAAATTAATACCTATTTTTTCTAGTGTGTTCCTATTTTTCCCTTAGGCTTATTTCATCTGATATGGATTCTTTGTTTCTTTAATGCAAAGAATCTCCTCCTTTGCTCTTTTTATAGGCTTGTCTTCTCCTTCATTCTCAGTGTCTTTTCGCGCACAATATAGAGGATCTCATTCTTTGCTCTCCATCTCATCGCGTGATCTCTCTCTCATTCGTCTATTAATTCAATCTCTGTCGTATCTCTCTTCATCAGAGCTAATTTTCATCTTGTTCACAGGGTCTTCGTTGTTTTTATGGTCAATTGTTGATATATTTTCTTCATTTTTGTTTGTTTCACTCTTTTCTTGTGTATTTTTGTTCTTGATACGAAGAGTATGTTTTATATATATATTTACCTTTACTTATAGTATGTAAAATACATACAGATATATATCCATTTATCCTTTTTTTATTTATATAAAAATATATATATATCACCAAAATCAAATCCTTGATCGACTTTTTCAAACTATAATACTTAAAAAGTATATATGTAAACAAGGATTTGATTTTATTAAATATGTTTAAAACGTATTTAATAAGTATAAATGTTACACTACAACCAAAATCCTATGTAATGTTTAAAAATGTCATTGTCACTTACTTATGGTGATATTTATAAAATTAGTGATATTTGTAGCAAATATAAAGGATACCCATATTATTAAAGGCCTATTGATATTCAAAATGTCACTATCATCTTTTTTTAGTGGCTTCTATAAAATGCTACTAAATTGTATTAGTGATACTTGCAAACGTCATTAAATTATTTAACTTAACAAATAAAATATATTTTAAAATTATAAAACAAAAATTTTAGTGCCATTTTAAAAATGTTACTATACTATATTATTGACATTTGAAAAGAATGTCACTAATCTAGTCACTATAAGAAAATTCACTACAAAAATTTTGGTTTCTATTTTTTTTTGTTACAAAATATTATATAATAAAAATTTATTTTCATTTTCTTTAATTTCCAATAAGAAAAACATATTACCAAACGTTTGTTTGCTAATTAAATATATATATATAGGTTTATTAATTTCATGTAAATAAATTGTTTTAGTAGGTTTATTTTTGTATAATTATTTCATAGAGAAATTCCAATATAATATCAAACATAAAATAAAAAAATTGAAAAATAAAGAATAAATTAATATATATTAATACAATAATCAAGTTTGCATGATTCAAAATTTACACAAAAATATATAGAATTTAAGTTTACAAAGTCACAGCATCTGTGAAAATAGTGAATTGAGTTCTTGATCTGGCTTAAATAGTCCATATACCTATTTCATCTTCACGTCTCATCGGGTACCTTAAAAATAAACAAAGAAGAGAGAAATAAATATTATATAATGAAAAATAATATCGAAGTTTCCAATAGAAGTAAAAAGAAAGAAGAGATATACTTACTGTTGGGGGAAGTTTTTAATATTGTAGCAAATATTATTACTATGTGGAATATACTTACTGCTGGGGGAAGTTTTTTACATAGTAAGTAAAAAGAGATATACTTATTGTTGGGGGATTTTTAATGTTGCAGTAGATATTGTTACTACGTGAGCTCTACTGAATTTAATAGGCTGAACTAGTGATTTTTCCCAAATTGAACTCGACCAGGTCTTGAGAAATTGATATCTCAATTCCTATGTACCTCACCATGTGAGTCTACAAAAAGGAGAAGAATATAACAAAAGATGAATATTACAAAAGAAATCAATTAGGAAAAGCATGACGCTAAAGAATAGTGGGAGAAAATATAGTGCGCTAAAAAGGATCCTATGGTTTGTAGTAATAGGACATAGGATAATTGCTTGGCTCTTAGGAGGGATAGGAAATATTGAGTGAAAGAGAGCTTAAAATATTAGAGAGAGTATGTGTGATAGTTTGATGGCAAAAGAGCACATATGAAAGGAGTTAGTGATTTTGATAAAAGCAAAACTACTTTGTAGGTGGGTCTTGAGGTAGGAAGTGTTATATAGGTTATTCTTGGAGTAAGGCATGAGGCGGGGATTAGACAAAGTATAGACTAGTTGATTTTGAAGGTGAACTATAGAAAAAAGAAAATTATTAGGTAGTTGGGTCTCTAGATAGGAACTGTTGTATAGGTTATTTTTGGAGTAAGGCATGAGGCGAAGGTTAAACAGTCCATAATAATTGATTTTAGAGATGAACTATGGAGAAAAGGAAACTGTTGAGTATGCCATAGAGAAAAAATGAACTATTAGGCATGTAGATTTTGACTAAAAAAATGGGAGATAAGGTAAGTTAGAGTGTAAATTTTGATTTTAAAGTTGGCTATAAGAGAAATACTAGATAGAGCATTTGAGATAGGCCATGGAGAAAGAGTTTGGCAAAGTATGGATAGACTTAATGTTTTTGGAGAGATTCAAAATTCAAAGAGTGAAGAAATGTTATAACGATGCTTCTAGGTCTGTCCCTTCAATAGTTGGCTATCTATTCTTTTACAGATAATTTCCTCATAAGTAAACAAAGGAATAAAAATCTCTCAATAAGTAGACAAAGGAATAAGCATCTCTCATTTAGGTAAAGTCCAACACTCATTTGGCCTCTATTAGTTTTGTAAAAGCTGTTAATACAATTGAAAATGATTTATCAAGCATGTTTGCACATGGCTAATAAAAGCTTGGTCAACAATAAAGTAACAGCTAAGATCCTGAGGCTATGTGCATGTTTGACTAACTTTTGGATAGTTACTGGGTTTTCTCCAATATGGTTTGGGCATACAGTTTGGTCTTTTTAGCTTATGATGTTTGGTCGACTTTTGGATTTTTAGGATCCTTTTGTACCATTGAACAATTTAATTTAGAAAATAAGTGCTCCCCATGTGAACACATATTTCTTGTAATTAAATTATTAACAGGACTACATTATATTTTGTACATTCCACTACACAACCCATTCATGAACCCCTTATATTTGTGACTTGGGTATTTGTAGACATGGATGTACAAATATGTATAAATATATATACTAATATTACATATATAAAAATATTGCATATAGTATATTTGGTGTTTGCATATATCGCATTCTTTATTTAGGTTTTCTTTAGCATAACATATTACATGAGTATATTGCAGGTAAGAATTTATACATGATATACTACATGAGAATACTAGTATGTTGTATGAGTGCTATGTATTCTTATATATATAATAAGTCTTTTTGGCATGCATCGAGCATATTGCATATAGCATCAGTTTATGCTTGGCATGAACTTGCATATAGTATGAGTTCATTTAGGATAAAACAGTATAGTCATTCATGATTACATGATATAAGTATATAATAACATGTGGTATACTTGGGCTATTGCACACAAGGACCTTATATGTATGAGAAGTCTTTGGGTCTTATCATTAGACCTATTTCATTTTTGACCATCAGCACTTACAAACCAAATTCTATAAGTGTGTGCTTTCCTTTTTCTTTTAATTTTGGAACCAGTAATGACTTGTGGTTATGCATTTTCTATGTGATTTGTGGTTTAGTCACTACTCATGAATTTAGGAGATAATTTGCTTTAGTGAATATTGTTAATATTGATGCAGTGATAGTTGCAAGTATTCTCTATGTTCAACTAGCAGTTTTTGACTATAAGAATCTTAAAATCATAGAATTATTTATTTCCTTTTGCTCTTAAATCTTGTGGTGGATTGTCTAATTTAGATGTGGAAAAGTTAGTTCATCACCATTTGGCATGTTTTGGATGCAACTATGATACTTTTGTAAGCATGACTTTCGTTAGTTGGGGTAATATATATGACAAACAGAGTTACATTGAAGCTGGCCGCTTGGTGTTTGATAAAATATCTATGAAGGATTTTGGTCTTCTAATTTCTATTAATGGTTTCAAATGAATATATAATTTGTCTGGTGTGATATCATTCTCCATAATTTTTTATATAAAGACATTTTACCTTCTTGGTAATAACAAGCAAATAATTTTGCTCTTTTTGGTTTATGCCATTTTATTAATTGATAGCCACTGTTAATTTATTTTCAAAAGGAAATAGAAACAAATAACAATTCTAGTTATTAATGGTTGTCTTCAATTAGTCCAATAACCAAACTAGATACTAGTAACTAATAATAAAATTCAAGAATTAGTAACTGGTAACCAGATTGAAAACTAGTCACCAGAGAAACTAGTAATGAAAGTACCATCTGATCATTAGAAAATCTAGTAACTAGATAAACTATCTTGTTAGTAGAGAAATCAGTAATAAGTAGTCAAATTGGTTAATTAATTAATTGGTTATTGTAAGCCAAAAAATAAAAAATATTTATTAGAAATTGAAAACAAAATTAGTTTTCAATCAATAATCAAAAATCATATCGTTACCAAGTAAACTAGAAACAAGTATCAAATAAACCATATAGTTACTAAAGAAACATGTTGGTTACTAAAAACCAAAGAAAACATCAACTTGCTAGAATAACCATAAACAAGAGAAACTAATAACCAGCAAACAAATAAGCCATTTAGTTATTAGAGAAACTAATAACCAGAGATTCTATATAGTTAGCAAAAAAGCCAAATAGTAACCAGTAACTAGGAGCTAGAGAAACCATTTGGTTATCAGTAATTATATAAACTATCTGATTACTATAGGTTATGAAGTATTTGTTTTTACTAAGATAGTTAGAAACTTGGTCACCTATAGTAACCTAGAAAAGAAACTTTGTGAGTAATATAACATTTTTTCTTTTTCTAAAACAATAACAAAAAAATTTTGAACAAAAAGAAGGGGAAAAAAAGATATTTTTCCACAGTACTATAAGGACAATTTGTTTTTACTAAGATAGTTAGAAACTTGGTCACCTATAGTAACCTAGAAAAGAAACTTTGTGAGTAATATAACATTTTTTCTTTTTCTAAAACAATAACAAAAAAATTTTGAACAAAAAGAAGGGGAAAAAAAGATATTTTTTTGTGTTCTTCAAAAATTTAAGGAAAAAAATTAATGTCTCTAATCTTAAGAAAAAAATTAGTTCATTTTATTTATAAGAGGAATATACAGAGAAAAAAAAAAGTTAGTGCCTTTTTTTCTTTAAAAATAGTAGGGAAAAATAATTAAAAATAGAAAAATAAAAACGAGTAGAAACAAAAAAAAAACATTCAAGGAAAAATAAAAACAAAACAAAAAAGAGAAAAATGAACACTGAAATAAACTAAAAGGAAAAAGGAAACAAAAGAGGTAAATAAAGGTTAAACAACTATCAAAGTTCAATCCTGTAAAGTGGAGAGGAGTTGCAGGAAGAAACCACTAGGCGAGCATCTCTATTGGACATTTTATTTAGTAATGACAATTTGGCTTGATACCTTACACAAATGAGGCAAGTTTTATTTGACGTAGACGAGTATTAGATAGGTTATGGGTTTATTTTTTAATACTTGTTTCGGGTTTGAGTAGTGTAGTTTTAAGGATATTCTTTCCCAATACCGATCCTACATTACCTGATTACCATATATACTTTTCTTAAAAATATTTTTTCCTACATTACCTGATTACCATATATACTTTTCTTAAAAATATTTTTTATATAGTGTCATGTATGATAAATTTTGTACTTTTATATAAGAAAAAAATAATATCAAATAAAATAAATTTTGTATTTTTATATAAGAAAAAATATTCAAATATATACAACTAAAATACAATTAATACTCGATGCATTTGTATTGTTTTTTATAAAAATATCTAAATTTGTACCGGAAAAAATAGGGTCTATGGCACAAATGATCCCTAAACTATCCAATTTGTGGCAATTTGGTCCTCAAAGTTTCAATTGTGGTAAATAAGCCCCTAAGTTTTTCAATTTGAAGTAATCTGGTCCCTGGACTGTCTAAATTGCAAATTGCTGTTAAATTTCTGACAAAAAATACACATGAGGAGCACATTGTAATATCTGAAAGTGTATTTAAAGGAAAAAAAAAAAACTAAACAAAAGGGTTTAGAGAGAATAAAAGATGTATTACTTGTATTTTTTAGGGTTCTTGAAACTGTAAATTTAAAGAATACTTTTTTAATAATTATTCATTTTTATACTTGAAATTTCTAAATTATTTTTTAAATACACTTTCAGATACCAGCGCGTGCTCCTCACATGTGTTTTTGGTCAAAAATTTAGTAGTAAATTGTAATTTGAACAGTGTAAGGACCAATTTATTACAGATCAAAATTCATGAGCTTAATTACTATAATTGAAACTTTAAGGACTAAATTACCACAAGTTAGATAGTTCAGGGACCATTCGTGCCATTATCCCAAAAAAATATTTATGAAATATAATTTTGAATATGATAATATTTATGGTTGGATTTAATAAGTTCATAAGATTTCTATCAAGTATATATGAAAATCTGTATGAAAAAAACTATATGGAAATTGCTTTATTTATTTATTATTTTTTTCTCTCTTCAAAGGAGGGCTATCCGTTAGGTACCTATACTTGCACGAGTAACACCCGCAACCAACCCGCTCACCTTAATAAGGTAATAGGGCAGGGTATAAGTACTTTTTTTAAATAGAATAGGATAGTAGAATAGATAAATCCAACCTATACCACACACGTTGTTATCCCTAATTTATCGAACTTTTTATTAAATAAAAAGTTCTTTTTTTTTAATGAAGATTGCCTTATTACAATAATGCCACATGTTTTCTAGTACCTAAGTTTTAGAAAAATGTAATTTTTTATCAGGTACATCATTTATTTTTGACTTTTTTCTAATAAATGAATATGCGTAAAACCATGCAAAATGCGTTCTCAATAGCGATTCAATCTTTAGAGCCAATTTGATATTTATTGTTGTATTTTAGTTGTGATGTAGTCGTGCTATAGCTATGTTGTGATCAAGAAGAAGCTGTAAAAAAAAGGTTTAAGCATTTTATAAATTAAATTTACAAAACTGCTATTTGAAAGCAACATCTAAGTATGTAGTAAACTATAGATTGTATGTGTTATAAAACGATATTTTAAGAAATTTATATTTATAAAAGCAGAAATTTATTAAAAGCTTCTTTTCTCTCGTATTTTCTTTTCAAACCGCTTTTTAACAGGACTTCTTACAAAAACCATGGCCTAAAGTCTAAAAAATTGAAAACTCCTGGATGGGCAAATTGTTTTGAAAAATCCTAGATTTATTTAGAAATATACCATTTTCTTAAAACTTATCTACAAAAGTACTATTTTTCAAAAATATTCAGAAAAGACCTGCTTTTTCTTCAAAATTGGTATTATTTAAAGTTATTCATAGTAACTAGTGGGGTATTTAGGATAACCAATTAAATTACTTGAGGTAACTAGTTTGATTACTTTAAGTAACTTAACTAGTTACATCATATACCTCATCAGTTAGCTAAAAAGTGTTACTTTCTAAATATTTCTAAAAGTTGTATTTTTCTAAATAAATTTGAGATTTTTTAAAAAAATTTAAATTCCAAAATTTTCATTTTTTTTTTTACTATATAAAATCAAATTTCTTCTTTTTAGTAAGACCTTCCAAAAGCAATATCAAATGAGCCGAGGGACCAAACAAAAAATAAATCGCACACGGACATGATATGTACAGTAGTAGTGGGCCATAAATTAGGAGAGTGAACAAGATTGAATACCTTTTTTTCACCTCTAGTTTCACTTCGTGCCCCTTTTATTTTCTTTGTGCACATATGTCCTTTTTTAAAAATTAACATATCTTTAATTCCAACCTAGAACAAGTAGTAACGCATAATCCTGCTTTTTCCTTTCATCTCCAAATTCAAACATGGCCAAACCTTAATTCTTGACTCTCTTTCTCAAACTCACTTATGAATCCGAATAAACCTAGGCCTGAAAGTTGTTTGTGATGGCTAAAACTTGCGAAACAATGGCCGGGAAGCCGAGATCTGGAATGCTAGTGTGAGGAAAGTGGTGCACAGAATTAATGGAGTTTAGGTCTAGGAGCTCCATTGAAGTACATCGTCAGGGATGACATGAGTTGGAGAAGTTTGCTATATTTGAGGCTGGTGGTGCTGGTGGTGAGGTGAGATGCACGGCGTGCAAAGAGGTGTGAGTGGGCAGCAAGCAGTGTATGGCTCGGATACGCAATTTTCAGCGTTGTGGCCTATGAATCTCCAGGAAAATATGGTGGGATGATCTACGACCTATGGGTAAAAGGTTGACGACGGTAGGTGCTGACGAGGAGTCTCCATAAGATCCAGTTACTAAACATGATTTGTAGCTCTAATTCTTTTTTTCATCATCTTTTATTTATTTACTAGGGTTCTTCCCTTTTACTGAGCAAGTATTTTTAATTGCTTTAGCAATATATTTTTAAATCAATTATATACATCACTAAATTAATTATATATAATTGCGTATGTTGATAAATTAATTATATACATATAAAATTAATTTATGTGAAGATATAATACTAAAATCAAATCATTACCAACATAAAAGATATGAGAATTCTAATGTAGGAGAGGTAAAATCCCTCCTATATGTAAGAGCATTTTGTCAGCCATGAGATTAAAATTGTGTGGTCTTTATCAGTTTACTTATCCTAAAAATACCCACACACAACTATAATCTCTTTAAATAAAAAAGAAAAAAAAAACTATTATCTCTTTCACATGAAGTTAACGCACTATTTTTTACCTTTTTAACTTAAAATTTCCTTAAAAGAAAAGGAATTCAGGAACAAAACAATTTTAACACAGAGATTCAATTTAGGGAAGTAGAGTGATTCCTGTAAAGTATTTTATGAAAGATTTGTTTTAGGTATTACTAAATAATTAATTGATTAAATTAATAATTAATTAATTATGTTGTAACATGTATATAAAAAGTTGTTGCAACACCGAATGCATATGTTGCACAGGACATAAAAATAAAGAGATAAACCCAAGATGTTTTTAACGTGGTTCAGATCTCTACTATTTTACGAGGCCACGCCCAGAGATTAAACAAATTAGTAAAGTATCAAGATTACAAACACCAATTAACTAATGCAATAAAAGACTTCCTCTTTTCAATTGCCGCAATGTGTTGTAACAACTCCACCAATTTTGTTTAGCGAGCTCCCCTCATCTTATTGATCCTTTACACGTGAACTCCCTTCACTGGTCCAGATCTGTCTCCTCCCGAAGACGAAATATTCTTCCTCCCGAAGAACAATAGCACTCAAATAAAGTACTTAGAAAATCCTAAAGCTCTCTAAGTCTCATAATTATAATAGAACAAATTCTATGCCTTACATAAAAGCTCTCTCAAAGAGTATTTTCTCTCAAATGAAGTACATACAAATCTCTTGGACTTGGTGAACTTTTATAGATAAATTTTCAGCCCCAATTTCGTGCTCTATTAGTGTGCATAGACTGAAAATAAGAAAAGAATGATTTGCCACAAAATCTGTTGTCATTTCTTATTTGGACAGTCAGAAATCTGTTGCAACAGCTTTCATGAATTGTCTCTGAAAAGTGTCCAGGTGCATTGAGAGAAGTTTTCTACGATTTTGACTCTGAAATCACTCTTTTATACCTGTAAAATCTTTCCTTAAAGACAAGGATTGATTTCACCATTAATTAGAGTCAACCTTGATTTCATCATTAATTAGAGTTAACCAAAATCAAATAAGAAAACCTTCCATAAACAGTGAAATCTGTTACAACAGATTTCACCAGAAAAATCTGACAGCTCATGAAATTAATTACATTAATTTAATGAGAATGTAATCTGCACCATAATGGACGAAATATAACCATGATTCTGCTAATACAGCTGTCAATAATTATTATCCAATATTTGAGAAAATAAAGAGCAAGAATCAAGCAAAAAATGAAAACTTAATCAAAACAAAATGAGATAAAATATCTCAATCAATTAGGTCTAGCTTGGTCACGAAAATACATCAGGAAAATTAGACCAAATGATGCAAGAACAAAAAGTTTTCAAAAATAGATTTTTGGCCAGCACAAATCCATTGTGAATGATCCTTAAATCTGTTGCAATAAGTGTTTTACAACATCAGCAGACCTATTGTAACAACTTGTTAGTTTTCTCACAACAACTTGAATTTATTGTTTTTGCCAATTGTTTGCCAACACCTTGGACCTAACATTTTGTTTGAGTATATGGGTTCATGGGATTTTAACTTTGAAGAGGGATACGAGATTTTTTTCTTTTTTTATTTTTTATAAAGGAGAATGGATGTGAGGTTTTAAGAAAGGGGGTTTGACATAATACCCTAGTAAATAAAGGGATAAAAAATATTGCAATTGAAAAAAAAAAAAAGATTACTCTAAAGTTTACTTTTGTAGATCCAAGACAAAAGCAATGAATTTGTAAAAGGTATTAAAATAAGAATTACTTAAAAAATCTTTTTCTTTACGTCCACTAAAATAATAAGATAGCTGAAGAGAAAATTAATTCCAGATATATAAATTAAGAGCAAAACAAATTCTTTTCTTAGCCGGAAAAAAGAGAAGAAAAAAGTCTGTTATACAATCCTTCTCACTGTATCTATCTAGCCATTTTAATGTTTTACAACTTTTCCTCTCAAATTTTTGATGCGATTCTTAACTCCAAGGTGTTGATCTTTTATCACCTTATATCCCATAAAGACACCCAAAAGCTATCTTCGAGTCTCCGTTGTTATCACCATTTTATTTATTTATTTTTTTTTTAGCAAGATGGAGATTTATTTAGTCCTTGTTTTTCAAATTTTCATTTACAAGAACATAACAATTAATGGGAACCAAAAAAGAATTTTCAAAATATTAACAGAGTCAAAAAAAATCCTGTAAATAAGAAATGAGTTCCAGAATAAAAGAAGGGTAGACATAATATGAGATAGAGGATAAATTGGTTTTTTTTTTCCTTTTGTTTTTGTTTTTAATAGAGATATATTATGCTAAGGTAGATTCCATCATGTGGACAAAATTTGGAAGCTTTGATAATTTAATAGCCATTGGATTCACTAAATAAATCCTCTTATCTATAGGAGGGATTTTGCCCATCCAATACTAGAATTTTCCAAAAAGGATATAGAATTTAACCCCAAAAAAAAAAAAAAATATTCGCTACCGCATGAGTTAAAAAGAAGGGAAATTATAGTGTAGATTTTTTAACCATTTGATCGAGATCGTATGATTTTTATTAATATGTTTAACTTTGGAATACGCACATACAACCATAGTCTCTTTCTCTTAAAAAAAAATATTGTCGCTTTCCTATGAGATGAAGCAACAGTACGCTTCTTTTTTTAAAAGAAATATCTTGAGGCTTTATATTACTTTTTAAAAGATTATAAATTCTTATTGATTTGCTTGGGAAAGAAACTTCTTGCCAAGTTGTTGAGAATCCCGTGATAGATTATTTAACCGAGAAAAAGAAAAGATGATGTTAGGAAAATATTAAGTTAAAAACTCTAATTTTTTTCTCCAGAATATTTTTTTTTATATGAAATTTTATTCTGTTGATATCTCGAGCGGGCGATTTAATGTCAATGGAAAACGTAATACTAGTTCTGTTATGCTATGCCAGCTATGGCACATATGCATATAGGCAGGCACTTGATTTCTTTGACTTTCATTTCAAAGCTTTTTCTCTCTCTCTCTCTCTTTTTTTCCCAAGCAAAATTTGAGGCTATTGATTTGATTAGCTTTCAAATTTTTTTCCTCCTTTTCTGCAACAATGGTGATTCCACTTTTGAGGTTTTATACATGGGTATCTAGGAGAAGATATTGATGCGAGTCAAAACATCTTAGACGAAAGTAATTGTGTCGAACAAAAGAAGAAAATATGTACATTGAGATAGTAACAGAGGAGAGAGGGAAAGAAAGAGGAGACATTTCTCTCCCATCACAGTGGTTTTTTTGGGTTTTGTCTTTTAGTTTGGTCTTATTTTTGTGGGTTATAGTCTATCAAATTTTGGGTTTTGTCTTTTAGTTTGGTCTTATTTTTTTGAGTTAGTCTATCAAATATTTTGTCCGCTAACTCTTTTATCTCCTTTAATTTTTATCTAACGGTTTAAAAAATTACTCTAAGAGGGTTTTAACCCCTCCTACACTAGAATTCTCCTAAAAAAAGAATTTGATTTTCTCCACAAACTACCCTGAGGCGCGTGGTGTCCACGAAGCAACTCCCAGTTAGACCCGCCAATATTCTCCCTCTTTCCCGCCAATACCTCTGTGCGTAACTGTGTACATATATATATATATATATATATATATGCTCATCTGCTATCGAGAGACTCCAAGATCGAAATTTTGATAGCAAAGAGTTTAAACCCTAGAAAAGATATTTAACGATGACTGAGAATTTTGAGGAGCAGAACAAGTTTCCTGAGCTCAAACTAGGTAAGACTCGAAAAACCCTAGTTCCCCATTTTTGATTTCTTGATATTATATGTGATTGAAACGTAGAATCACTTATTTATTTGTTTATTTTTTCAATAGATGCCAAGCAAGCTCAAGGGTTCCTCTCATTCTTCAAAAGACTACCACAAGTAAGTTGCTTCTTACTTATTATGAAATTTTACTTTAAATTTGAAGTTTTCTGATTGGGTCTGAGAAAAATGGAGGGAAAGGGGAATCAATTTTGAGCTTGATTTTAAATGGGTATTTATTTATTTTTGCTTTTCTATATTTGGAGAAACTTTATTCGGCTGAAGGTGGTTGTAATACAAGGCTTAGTGGTCATTACATATTTTGGTGTCATTGGTACATCTTTGTTCTTTCTGGATGGATGAGAGATACGGGGAATGAAAATTGGAGGAAAAAGATGAACTGTTTAATGATAAATAATTCAGTTTGACTAAATCTACGATTTTTTTTTTACCAGCTATATTCGTTTTCATTGTGATAATCGAATACTGGTCTAGGCCTCTTTTGACTTAAAAGAAATGTAGAAATTAAACCTTTAAAAAAAGGAAAAAAAAAAGAGAGGACTTTTAAACTAATTGGCTAATCTTTTGAAAGCAAAACTGAAATATTACAAAGTTGAAATAAAATTGAAAGTCCATAAATTCTTTCTCTGCTTCTCGCATGAGATGTGTGTGTGAGCATTTCACACATAAATGACCGAGTATACATAGTTTTGCTTATTTTTCTTATTCCATATCTGTTGCAGGAAACAAGAGCTATTCGATTCTTTGATCGCCGGGTCGGTTTATACTTTTAACTCCCTATTACTAGTTTCAATTTTATACCAATGTCTTTTGTATGTGTCAGTTATTATTTCTCCATATTGATTTGTTTTAACTGTTCACGAGTGGTTTTAGTATTGTGAGTCAGTTTAATTTCTAGTTTCTACTACTTAAGTATTTCGAAATGGCTTTATGTTATTCTTACGGCCACACGTGTATATAAGTGCTATATTTCTTAAGAGGGCCTTTTGTCTTTATCTTGTTCTTGGTCTCTGTCCTTTTTTCTCCGTGTAAATGTGTGTGGGTGTTTCTTGAATTAGGAGTGGTTCTCCTCTTCTTTTGAAAAAGGATTATCTTTTGATCTTTACGTTATAATCTCTGTGTGTGCATGCACGAGCGTGTATGTAAGTATATTTATGTCATTGTATATATGTACATATGTGAGTCTTTGTGCATGTGTGTTGTATATATCCATGAGTCTTAAGTATGTATATGTGTAGGTCGCCTTCACCTCGATATCTCAAAATTTTTTGTTGTATTTTTTCCCTTAAATTTTGTGTACAAGATAGCACATAAATATGTGCATAACTAGTGTTTGTCATGTAAATAGTTTTACTTGAATGAACGGGTTATGCTGCAGTTATTAATTTGGAGGAGAAGGATAATAGTATGTTCAGTTCATATCTCCTTGATTGTTGACTAATCACAATATGTTACATAACCATATAGAATAGTCCACAAACATGCATCACTTGGCATTTGTACTGACCGAATACTGGCTGAAGTTCCTATATTGGAACTTGATGTAGTTGACCCCCCCCCCCCCCACTTCTCTCTATTCCTCCCACTTTTATGCGTTGTAATGATACGCGTCTGTTTTTCTTTCTAAAATCAATTACATTCAACTTCCTATCACAATTATTTACGTTGCTTTCTAGAACTATTACCACTAATGCTTTTTCCTGTAGCTTTGAATTAACTATACTTGGACCATGAGAATTTTCTTAACTACATTCATGTATTTTTCCTCTTAGTTTCTCTCTGCCTCGTAGTGTTGATTTTTTTCAATAAACATGCAAAAACTATACAGGACTATTATACTGTTCATGGTGAAAATGCAACTTTCATTGCAAAGACCTTCTACCATACTACCACAGCGTTGCGACAACTGGGTAGTGGTTCAGATAGCGTCTCCAGTGTGAGCGTCAGTAGAAACATGTTTGAAACAATTGTCCGTGATATTCTCTTGGAGAGAACAGACCATGCTGTGGAGCTATATGAGGGTAGTGGCTCGAATTGGAGACTGGTAAAAAGTGGAACTCCTGGAAATATTAGCAGTTTTGAAGATATTTTATTTGCCAACAATGAAATGCAGGATACCCCCGTTGTTGTTGCACTACTGCCCAACTTTCGTGAAAATAGCTGCACCATTGGGTTAGGTTATGTTGATCTTACTAAAAAAGTTCTTGGGCTCGCTGAGTTTCTTGATGATAGTCATTTTACAAACATGGAATCAGCTTTGGTTGCTCTTGGTTGCAAGGAATGTCTTTTGCCTATGGAGAGTGGAAAATCCAGTGAAGTCAGAACTTTGTATGACTCATTGACAAGATGTGGTGTGATGTTAACTGAGAGAAAGAAGTCTGAATTTAAGATGAGGGATTTGGTACAGGATCTCGGTAGGCTTGTCAAAGGTTCTATTGAGCCAGTTCGAGATTTAGTTTCTGGGTTTGAATTTGCACCTTGTGCTCTAGGGGCGCTGCTCTCTTATGCAGATCTACTGGCAGATGAGAGCAATTATGGAAATTATACTATCCGAAGGTACAATCTTGACAGTTACATGAGGTTGGATTCTGCTGCAATGAGGGCACTTAATGTCCTGGAAAGCAAAACAGATGCAAACAAAAATTTTAGTTTATTTGGCCTAATGAATAGAACATGTACTGCTGGAATGGGAAAGCGATTGTTGAATATGTGGCTGAAACAGCCTTTATTAGATGTAAATGAAATTAATTGCAGGCTGGATTTAGTACAAGCATTTGTAGAGGATCCTACACTTCACCAAGATTTGAGGCAGCATCTTAAAAGAATCTCTGATGTTGAGCGACTGACGAACAATCTTGAGAAGAAAAGGGCTGGTTTGCAGCATATCGTGAAACTGTACCAGGTTGAGTCTATGTTTCCTTTATTATCTTTGTCTAAATTTTGTTATATGTGTTTGCTGGGAGTTATATAAATGAATATTGCTCTGTATCCCTATTCTTTACCCTGTTAATTCTCTTTTGTTGAAGAATGATAGTCATCTTTAATTATAGGTTTTACTAAAAGTAAAGTGAGTGTGTTTCAGTGCCTTGATTTGTAAACTCCTGTCTTTTCCTAATGGGTTGTGTTAATAGTTCTTTATGTTCCATAAATATGTAAGTCTATGTTTGTAATTTTATTTATCTGTTTTAGTTGAAAGCTTTTTTCTTTAATCTGATTACAATCTTCTTAAATTGCAGTCATCTATAAGACTTCCATACATTAAGAGTGCTCTAGAACAGTATGATGGTCAATTTTCCTCACTGGTGAAGGAGAGGTATCGGGATCCTCTTGAGATGTTGACTGATGAAGAGCACTTGAATAAGTTCATTGCTTTGGTGGAAGCTTCTGTAGACCTTGATCAACTTGAGAATGGGGAATACATGATATCATCTAGTTATGACCCTACCTTATCTGCATTGAGAGATGAACAAGAGTCATTAGATCGTGAAATTAGCCATTTGCATAAACAAATTGCCAATGATCTTGATCTGCCTGTCGATAAGGCTTTAAAATTAGATAAAGGCACACAGTTTGGACATGTATTTAGGATTACAAAGAAGGAGGAGCCAAAAATAAGAAAAAAACTAACCACCCAATTCATTGTTCTTGAAACCCGAAAGGATGGAGTCAAATTTACTAACACAAAGCTTAAGAAGCTGGGAGACAAGTATCAAAAGGTGCTTGAGGAGTACAAGAATTGTCAGAAAGAACTGGTCAACCGAGTAGTTCAAACAGCGGCAACTTTTTCTGAGGTATTTATAATTAAGTTTCTTATGCTTGCGCTTCCATGTTACTTCAAACTGAAGGAAATTTAACCTTGCAGGTATTTGGGTCATTGGCTGGTTTGCTTTCTGAATTGGATGTCTTACTTAGTTTTGCTGATTTGGCTTCTTCTTGTCCAACTCCCTACACTAGACCAGAAATCACTCCATCGGTAACCAAATACTATCTATTCCTTGCTGTTGACTGTTCAATTATTTTTTTCCTCTTCATGGTAAATGCTTCAAAGTCTGAGACTGTTTATTGACTGATAGGATGAGGGAAATATCATATTACAAGGGAGTAGACACCCTTGTGTTGAAGCTCAGGACTGGGTGAACTTTATACCAAATGATTGCGAACTAGTGAGTGTTAATGCAATACAAGGAAAAATTAATAGCTCTTTCCAGTTTTATATATTTGATTGTCTGATTCCTTGCTCCTTTTTCTGTTCTCTCATTAATCAGGTGAGGGGTAAAAGTTGGTTCCAGATCATTACAGGGCCTAATATGGGTGGGAAATCCACGTATATTCGGCAGGTGTGGTTTTGTTAATTTAGTCATGTTGGCTCAAGAGATTATATCATCATTAATGGTTGTCCTTGTATTTTATGGTACTGTTTTGCATATTAGGCCTGTTTCTACTAGTCATTAATACCAACTAGACAATTGACCTCTCTCTGCAATTTTTCCTATCTTCGCACATTAAATACCTCATGTCCAGGCTAGATATCATCCCTCATTTCAGATTCCATTAGTTCTCACTTAGATGTTACACTGTGGATTAGTGGAATGTTTTTCATTTTTCTTGGTGGCTATTATCTGGCAAGTGGTTTCTTTATTATTGTTTCCATTTATTTTTTTTATTTTTTTATTTTTTAATGGCAAGTGTTGTTTGTTAACTTAGATATATTGCTCTTCTCTAAAGATTATATTATAACAAAGATATAATTGGACATATAATCCTGTTTTAGAATATTACTCCCATTTCTACTGGTCACTAATACCAACTAGACGACCGACCTTCCAGTGCAGTTATTTTTAACTTCACCGTATTAAACGTCTCATGTCCATACTAGATACCATGACCCATTTGAGATTCAAACTGTTCTCACTGAGATGCTACTATGTGTAACATATACTATTTTAATAGGAAGATCTTACAATCTAGCATTGTTTGCTCTTGAAGGTTGGTGTGAACGTTCTGATGGCGCAAGTTGGCTGTTTTGTTCCATGCGAGAAAGCTAGCATTTCTGTTCGGGATTGCATTTTTGCGCGTGTTGGTGCTGGAGACTGCCAAGTGAGACCAATTCTATATTCTGTTTAACTTCCTCTAAAATGTATTGTTTTATTTGAAAATTTATGACCTAATTTCCATTTCAAAGCAACAGATGAGGTTACTATTTTCTTGGTTAGATTGATCTCGAAATATTGTTCAACTTCAAATCCCTCATTTTGAAAATCAAATTTTTTGTATTGAGCTTGACAGACATGAATCTTGGTATTTATTGTAGGAAAATACTGACGTCATCTGGCAATTTAGTTATTTATAAGAATTTTAGTTAAAAGGTGGTTGGGTAGGTTAAAAATCATTATTTCACAGCATTACTATTTATAATTTCTCGATTCTTTAGTCCATCATCTTACTTGCTGAATCTTCATCTCACATTCAAATGTCTGTTAGATAACTGCTTTATTTAGTTGTTTTGAATAATTTTGTTTGTTGTCTTGCTAAAGGATTATGCATCCTATTTCTTGTGAGATATGTTAAAATATGTTTGTTCCTTGCCTTTTTAGATTCATGGGGTTTCTACTTTTATGCAAGAGATGCTTGAGACTGCATCGATTTTGAAAGGTGCTACAGAGAAGTCGTTGATAATCATTGATGAGTTGGGCCGTGGAACATCAACTTATGATGGCTTTGGTTGGCGCTCTCTCTCTCTCTCTCTCTCTCTCTCTCCATGTCTCATCTGCATGTGATGGATCAAATGTGCATTGGTTTCAGAATATGTTCCAGGAGTGATATTGATCTTATTGTTATATGGGACATTTTAAGCTTAGACCTGATATAATTGGCTTATCATATTTTGCTGTTTCTCAGGTTTAGCTTGGGCCATTTGTGAACACCTTGTTGAAGTGATTAGGGCACCTACTTTGTTTGCGACCCACTTTCATGAACTGACTGCATTAGCTCATGAAAATGCTGATCATGAGCCGAACATTAAGCCTATCGTTGGTGTAGCAAACTATCATGTTAGTGCACACATTGACTCGTCAACTCACAAGCTGACCATGTTGTACAAGGTAGACCTCTTATCTAGCCTTCTATTTTTGGATTTATTAGTTGATATATGTTCTGTGATCATAAAGACACTTAAAACCCGAAAGCTATAACAGGAAAAATGATTGCTTATAAATAAACCACATCCAAGTTTCATAGCATGTCGATAAGACATATATTTGTGTCATTAGAATTTATTGCTGAAAACACAGAAAAAAAATAAATATATATATATTAAAAAAAAGAACATTAAATAAGTGGAAGAGAGGAGTTTATAAAAAGCATTTAGACCTTAAAAGAAACTATGGAAGCTGGTTCTGGTACCAATACTTGCTTTTGGAGTATTAAAAAGAAGGGTTTTTGGCATAATTAGTCCCTAAATTTTTTGATGATTTGCAATGTATCCCCTGAACTTTTTTTTTTGGCAATTAGGACCCTGAATTTAGAATTTTTGGCAATATATCCCCTAAACTTTTATTTTTGGCAATTAGGACCCTGAATTTAGAGTTTTTGGCATGATTGCCCCTGAATTTTTCGTTGATTTGTAATTTATTTTTTAATTGTTTAAAAATTTGCATATAACTCAGGGGATATATTGCAAATCAGCGAAAAATTCAGGGGCTAATCATGCCAAAAATCCTAAATTCAGGGTCCTAATTGCCAAAAAAAAAGTTCAGGGGATACATTGCAAATCTACGAAAAATTCAGGGGCTAATCATGTTAAATATTCTAAATTCAGGGTTCTAATTGCCAAAAAAAAAAGTTCAGGAGATACATTGCAAACTATCGAAAAATTCAGGGACTAATCATACCAAAAACCCTAAAAAGAATAATATGTCAATATGAGTTGTTCATCTTTATAAAAATAAATAAATAAATAAAAGGTCTCACTACAAGAGATGATGTGTGCCGTTATGTTACTTTGCTTGCTGTTGCCTCAAGATTTGTCGAGTAAAAGTTATGCATAAACTAGCTCACTCTTCTGACCATTTTTTCCAGGTCGAGCCAGGGGCTTGTGATCAGAGTTTTGGTATTCATGTTGCAGAGTTCGCAAATTTTCCCGAGAGTGTTGTGGCCCTTGCTAGAGAAAAGGCTTCTGAATTGGAAGATTTCTCACCTGCAACAATTGTTTCAAATGATTCTAGAGTTGAGGTACAGTCTATGGTGTTCTTACAAAGTTCGTAATCCTTGCTTTAACAACCAGCAGTTTCAACCTCACGTTTAATATAAGACCAATCCTTCATATAGATGATCCCTAGATGCCCTCTCAAAAGAACAAATATATAAAGAAAAAGAAGATGAACTCTACTTGCTATTCGTGGTAATTTTTGATTTCTGAAATGTGTGATTACTTGTTTGTTACTTAAAAAATTAAGACAACATAATTGAGCATAAAAATTAGAGATAAGTATAGATAGATATATATAGTAGGTGGTTAAGTTTGTTAGATAGAGAAATATATATAACAATAAAAAGCTGGTAATTTAAATATCTAGAACACAAATAGGACCAGTTAACTGGACTCTAGGGTACTGAAGTGTAAATGACTAAGATTAAAAGTACTGAAATTTAAATACTAGAAAGTAAATGAATTGAAACCTAAATATAGCTGAAAGTAAAGTTGCTGAAATGTAAATATTGAATATAAAGGGCTGAAACATAAAATGGACCAGTTAACTGGAGTAAGCTTGCATTGAAAAATAAAGAACTAAAAGTAAAATACGATAATATAAAATACCAGGAAATAGAAGATGCTGTCTTAGTACAAAAACTACCATGAACATGGGATTGGGGTCTTGAATGGCTCAACCCTTATAGAGTTCTTTGAATCATATACTAGTATATGTATGAAAGAGGGAATAGATGATTTGTTGTTTGAAATATAGCTCGATTACATGCTGCCAAGCCTTGATCATGCATACATTTGAGCATAGGTATATAAAACATGAAGTAGGAACCTTTAATGATCAAATTAAAGGTGTTCACTTCATATTCCTTGTGATACAGAAAAGTAGAGATGAATGATCAGCCACTTTATATATGTAAACTAGTATTTATCAACTATGAACTAGTACAAAACCTTATAAAATAGGATGTAGTACCTAGATGATGAATATGAGACAAGGTATAAACAAGGAATAAGGATTAGAATCTGAAATATATGATAGAGCAACGAAAATTAGTCACTGTTTATATAGAAACAGCAGCTGATCATGCATGCAAAGACACTAAAGATCACTTTCTGATGTGAGAATGAAGTTGAATTAGTGATATTAGGCTAGGAACATGATCTAGAGTGATATGTAGGAGATTAGGAGATGTTTTGTGACTATCAGGTGGGCTAAAATGTAAGAAAACAGAGAGTTTCAGCCACTGCAATGGCTAGAAACGTGAGCAGCTGCGTGAAAGAGAGAGAGAGTGATTGTATAAGAGTATTTGTGTCTCCAGGAATTGTTCCTTTTGTGTTAAAGGGCTGCTCCTATTTATAAGGAACTGAAACTTGGAAGCCAAGAAGTTAGTGGGAGACAAGGCTGCTAAGTGGCAAAAATAGCTTTTCCTTAGTCTCCTAGGATCTTGTTCTAGTCATGGTTTAGTAAAAGACAATGATTAGATAACATGGAAGTGCTAAGAACTAGTTTAGAGTTTAGTAAACTGCCTTAAGATGTAACCTAGAAGCTGCCACTTCAGCGGTTTCACTCAAAACCAGCAAAGATAAATTATAAACCACCCGGTTTAGGGGTTAGTTACTAGGGAATTAACATGTTACTTGATTAGAAAGTTTCTACATGTAACAGTGACTGGTATTCCTTGATTTGGTGCATGTAACTTATTTTCTTATTCCCCTAAAAGGGTTTAGGGTATAGGGTAAGGATGCCCTAGCTTAATTAGGATTTGTAACCTCTAAAATAACACTACTCTGCTTCGTTTTCTCTGTTTTTGCTCTGTTTTCTGCTTTAATTATATTCAAGCTTAATCTATCATTGATCAGCACTTAATAAAAATTGTTATAATCAAAATTCAGGAACTTACCCCAAAATACTTGTATTGCAATTTGCAATGACGATTATTCATATCATTGAAGTTTGATTCAGTTGCAAAACACTAAAACTATAAGTCCAAAGCCCTTCAGGATCATTTTTACTTCTTTATCTAAATTTACTAGTACGTTATTTGAAAACCACTTGCTCCAGAATTGAAACCGTTAGAAGGTGGGCCAACATTAGTTCTTATTTTACATCACTTTTCCTTTCCTGCGAAGGTGTAAAATATCTCAGCATGTATAATGGATGGATATAGATTGCAGTCTTGATTCAAGAATATTTGATTTGAATCTAATGTCAACACACGATAAATCTATACTGGATTTTAATGTTAGCTTCCATTAAATATGATTTACAGGCGGGATCCAAGCGCAAGAGAGAGTGTGATACAGATGATATCTCTCGAGGTGCAGCCCGTGCGCATCAGTTTTTGAAGGAATTCGCTGATTTGCCATTGGAGAAAATGGATTTAAAGCAGATGCTGGAGAGAATAAGCAAGATGAAAGATGACTTAAAGAATGATGCAGTGAACTCTCAATGGCTCCAGCAGTTCATCTAGATGTCTTGAAATATAGGTAACCCTTATGATTTTCGACGTTTTGTAAAGCTTGTCTTGTGAATGAGTCATTCCTGTGGATGGCACCTATCTCTTGCCCATTTTTTGTGGCCAAATGAAGTCTCAGTTGAACTCCCCGACTAAATTGTACTTTTTTGGTCGCTCTCCCGGAGGAAGGTGCATGTGCTGTTGACTGTGGAAGCTTTGTTCTCACGGAAATAACATTATATATTTTATGGTCTTCAACTTCGAATATTAATGGTGGATGGTGGTTGAGTCCATATTCGTTTCTTTTAGTTCCTCTTGAGATTTATTCTTATAACCGGAAAAGAAAGAAAACAACCATATTATAAAGTAAAAAAAAAAAAAGGACATAAATTTGTCTCCTCACGTTGAAACTAACCTAACGTTGTATGTGGATTGTGATTTAAGTTTGTAAAACCCCTTATTTTAAATATGTTTATGTCAATATTTAGTCATATGCAGATAATTTATAATCTAATATCTACAAACATACACTACCGGTGAGTGGTGAAGCTTCCTACTTAGAAGTACAAAATTCTTATTCAGAAATATAGAGCCCGTTTGGTTCGCCTATTTGAATGTGTGTATTTGAATGGAAATTGTAGAATAAGTTATAATTGGAATGGGAGACATTTGAATAGAAAAAATAGTGTAATGTGTTGTAATTAGAATGGGAGCATTAGAATTGACCATTCAAAAACGCCTCATCCCTTCCATTCTCATTCAAGACACAAAAAAACTATTCTAATGGTTAACTTTTTAGATGAATCATTTGAATGGAAAAACTGAATTATTGAAATAAACACACAAATTAAAAGATTATTTGAATGGAAAAATTGAATTGTTGAAATAAACACACATTCAAATGGATTTTCTATTCTAATGGAATGGAATGGTTGAAACAAACGGGGTCATAGTGATCTAAATGTTATACTTGCACCTTACAAGCTGTGCTTTTTTCTTTTTTTTTTTTTTCCTCTCTTTTTTGGGACGGTAGAGGGCATTTGTCCTCGCTTGACCTTTTAGTTTTTAAATTGGAAGGAAAAAGGATTTACATCATGCTGAACTTGCAACTATTGTACCATATAAAGAAAAAAGAAAAAGTTACTACTACTAGACTTTTTTATGTCGTTCTAAATTAATAAAGTATTTCTTTAAAATAAATATTTTACGTCATCCAATTAGTGACACCTGAAAGGTACATCTTGAATTTATTTGTGAACAGAGATTACTTTTCTAGATCTAGACTTTAACTTATTTGTTAGAACAAAGTCTCCTCTTTAAATAGCCACATGACTTGATAATGTTTTGGATAAAGCTATTCTAACAACGATGGTGTTGAGCACCACCTCTTTTCAATCAATTAAACACCTAATAATAACTAACAATGTGGCACTAACAATGTGCCACTTTAGAATTTTATGTTGTTGCTAGCTTTAATGGTTTTACGATGGGACTGGTTAGATTGACACCAATCAATTATGAATCCACAATCAATTAACTAATGTGTGAGATTTTTTTTTCTTTTTGGTAACTTATATTGTGATTTGTCAAATTTTTATTTCAATAACAAACAAAATAACTATTTTTGAAAAAAATGGGCTTTATTAATGACATCGAATTATTAAAAAAAGGAAGTAATTATGGTTTGGCTCTCTAACCTCTCAACTTCGTAGCAAATTAGCAATTAGGTCTCTATTTATGTATATATTTCTGGTAGCTTTTAGATCTCAATCTCTCAAAATTGTATCATTTAAGTTCACGTTTATTGCTCATGTTGTTTTGGGACATCAAAATACTCCCATACATACCAGGTGAACCTGTATTGTGGGATATTCTGTAGGGGAAAAAAAAAAAAAAAAAAGGTTGAGCGGTTTTCTCCTCTTCCTTCCCTAAACATAGTTAAATTTTGTGTTTAAATTCGTACAACGGCTACACCAGCATCCTTTATGTTTTAGGAAAGAAATACAAAAAAATAAATCTTATAACCCAATGGTTTATTATTCGTCAAATACCTCTATAAACGGAGTTACATGATCTGCACATAGGTATTTGACAGTCCAAAGTAATGAAAGTTGTGAACAGATTCCTGAAGTTAAATGATTTTGAGAATTTTTGGACTTAAGTACTACAAAAATTAAATAGAGACCTAAAGGAAATGACGTGGAAAAATTGAGGATTCCACAATAAATTTACAAAGAAAGGGAAAAAATAAAATAAAATATATATATATATATATGGTTGCACCGCCATGTACCAGAGTAAATCCTACGTTTTTCTCTACTATTTAACCCAAAAACGAATGGAGCCCATGGCCATGGGACTAACTTTTACAAACAGCAATCCTACATTGTTTCTTTTTTCTTCCCCTTCAAATAACAGTTTACTAAATATATTTCAAAGTCTACCAATTACTGTAGTTTTAAATCTCAACCATTCACCCTGAGTAAGAAATTCATGTCTTATTAGCTGACGAGGGCACGAAGACAAGACTGTTATCATTTTATCTATGGTTCTAGATATCGTCAGACTCAATTAGTTACCGCGGCAAAAATTGAGTAAAGAGTATAAAGGCATCACCAATTTCTCTTTTTTTCCAAAAAAAGAAAAAAAAATCTCAACCATTCAGTCAGAAAAATGCAGCTGGTTAAAAAAAAAAAAAATTCCTTAAATGGTCAGTAGACATACCTCAATCATTCATAGGGATAATTAAGTGCAAATTTGAAACTTCAAAAATGGTTACGAAACAAAAAACTTAAAAGATACTTTGAAGTGTAAAACTTAGCCCCAGGAAATACTGTTGCCTGTTGATGCTCGCATAGGGGAAAACTGTCATATATTTGAGATTCACTCAAAAAAATATATCTGAGATTTAAATAAAGTCTCCACGTACTTAAAATTTGAATTCTTACTAGTACCATTAAGTATAATTCACTACTTGCAACACAAAAGTAAAAACAGAAGTAGAAGTGAAAGTAGTTAGGTAAACGAAAAGGTCAAAGCCCTGGAAATAGACAAAGATGTATAACTAGTGGCAAGTTAATGTGTATAGAATTGAATAGGTAAGTGTGATTGCATTGTGGGGTTAGTAATAGCAAATATGTAGTTATCTAAAAGATATATTACAGAACAAAGAATACATCCACCAATAAAAGTGTGCCATATAGTCAACGGGTGTAAAGTATGGTTAGGTAAAGAGTAGGATTATGGGAAGTGGGGATTGGGATACAATGAACATTGAAGACAAGGAGATTGAGGAATCTTATGAATATATTGATACTACCACTTCATAAAGTTGTGACAATGACATGCATATAAGAAATAGAAAGTTACTCCAATTCTTGTTTTTGATAAAAAGATTGATCTTTCAGTTTTTCATTAGTGATTAGACCATAAAATTCTCCTTTGTTTTGTTTTAATTCTTTAAACTTGAAGGATTATTTGCAATATCGCTCCTTTGACATATCATGTAGCTGCACATTGGTCCTTAATTAAGGATGTTTGCAATTTCAGTTCTTAAAGTGAATAAAGTTAACAAGTAGCAATAGTGATTCCCCATCCTTTTTTGATAAAAAAAAAATGATCAACTATCAAATTGAAATAAACCTTGATACCCTTTAAAAAAAGTAATTAAAATTAAAAACTTCGATACACATGAATTACATGACTTTTTTTTTATAAAGATACATAAATTACATGACTTTTTTTTTTTTTTTTAATAAAGATTACGTTTTGGAAAGTATAATACTTGGGACACCAAAAACTTTCACTATGAAGCATAATTTTCAGCCATATACAAGGTCCTATCTTTAGATAAGATGTATTTGAAATTGATGCCATATCATGTAGTTTAAGTTTTTGTTCAAATTTTAGGTACAGAGTAATGATAGGGACATCCAAAACTTGCATGAAAAACTTACAATATATATGTGCCACCATTTTCAATCATATAACTTTAAATGTTGTAGTTTGCATGATCACAAAATATTTCTTTGGATTTTACCTAAATTACACAAATACTCTTTAATTCATGAGTATTGTGTTTTAGGAATTGTAGAAAAATGGCTATATATTTTCCATTGAATGTCATGATTATATACATGATACAAAACATCTAATACAGTAAGTTTCCTAACCACTAATCATCTTGAATCAATAATTATAGTTACGAATCAATTAGATATTTACAATAAGGAAAGAAATAATTTATTTTGATAAATATTTCTATTATGCCCCTATAAGATGAAGCTCATGTCAGAGATTCCAATCTTGGTCTTGAGATAAAGGAAACAAGTACGTGAAGTGGTTTTGTAAGAGCATCCATCAATTGATCCGCAGAAGATACATGAGCGACACAAAGAGTACCGGGTTGAACCTGATCACATATAAAATGAAAATCTATGGCCACATGTTTCATGCAGGAATGGAAGACTGGGTTAGAACTCAAATGAGTATTACTAACATTGTCACAGTAGATTATGGGGGAATGTGGTAAGCAAGCACTAATTTTAGTTAAGAGTGAGCAAACCGAGGTCAGCTCTGCAGTAGTGGTAGTAACAGATCTGTATTCGGCCTTGGTAGACGAATGTACAACAATATGTTGCCTATTGGAACTCCATGAGATCAGTTACGACTAAGAATACAATGTAAGCACTAGTGGAGGTGAAATCATCTTTGTTACATACCCAATCGGTATCAAAAAAAGTATGTAGAGACAATGGAGACTCACGATGAATAAGGAGTCTATGATCAGAAGTACCACATAAGTAGCACAAAAGACGTTTAACCGTAGTCCAATGATCAGTGGTTGGACGATGCATAAACTGAGAGAGTTAATTCACCGTAAAAGCTATATCAGGCCGTGTGAAAAATAAATACTAGAGACTACCAATAACAGTACGGTATTCCATTGGATCAGTGAGAGTAATACCGGAGTGTAGTGTAAGCAGTGGACTAGTAGAAATAGGTGTGGCAACCGACCTAGAATCTGACATATTGGTGCGAGAAAGAAGATCAAGCATATATCGGCGCTGTGAGAGAAGCCCATGTTTATGTGCGGAATCACACCAAGGAAGTAGGTGAGAGGCACAAGGTCTTTAAGAGAGAACCGTTGAGCAAGTAATACCACAAAATTTTGTAATGCCTCATTATTGTCACTTGTAATGATGATGTCATCAACATAAACAAGGAGATAAATAATGTGAGCACTGGTATCGAAAACAAATAATGAAGTGTCAGCATGAGGTGACAAGAACTGGCGAAGCTCATGGTACCAGGCACGTAGAGCTTGCTTGAGTCCATAGATGGCCTTGTGGAGCTCAACAATACCTGGTAGGTAGGCCATATATACATTCTTAGAAAGATGTCCTTGTAAAAAGGTATTGTTGGCGTCAAGTTGACCTAGAGACCACCTATGACTAACTGCGATGCTAAGAACAAGGCAAATCATAGTGGGTTTGACCACTGGATAGAAGGTATCATGATAATTAACTTCTGGCTATTGGTGAAAACTTTTCACAACTAGGCTAGCTTTAAACCTGTCAATAGAACCATTAGAGTGCCATTTAATCCGAAAAATCTATTTGTAGCAAATAAGATTTTGTGAGGGTGCAGATAGAACTACTTCTCATATTCCATTCTGGACAAGAGCATCATATTCTTTTGACATGGCCCGACGCCATTTTCGATCTTTAAGAGCTTGAGCTATTGTGGTTAGTTCCAAATCATCTGGATTGGAAGGGTGACTAGTAAGATTGAGTTTTTGAATGGGCTTATGAATATCATTTTTGGCCTTGGTGGTCATATTATGAGAGTTAGTAGAGTGGGTCAGAGAAGGGTTATGAGGGTTAGAGTTTAGTGAGATTAGGTCAGAATGGATGGTAGTATGGTACAGGATGGTGGGTTCTGGCCAGATTGATGAAGTGGGTGCAGGTGGTGGGTGTTAATTGAATTTTATTTACGTATTTGATCTTAAATTTAGCTTTTTATTTGCTTAGTTTCATTAAATTTTCACTTAGTTCACGTGTTTTTAATCATCTTTCTCAGGTTTTGGATTATTGTGGAAGCCTTTGTCAAGCTCAAAGAGGTGTTTACAAGAAAAATCTGGCACTTTAGGTAGGAGCCCAAGTGTCATGGCACTAGGAAGTAAGTGTCGCAACGCTCTAAGTTCTAGAAATTTTTCTAAAACCCTAAGCGCTGCGGCACTACCCTAGTTTTTGTCCCAATGCCACGGCTCTACATACATAGCGCCGTGGTACTTTCGGCTATTGCTGTACGACAATCTTTTCAGTGCCGCAGCGCTAGCACGTGTTCTGGTCCTTTTTAGCCAGATTTGACCTAGCCGCCAAAGGGGTATAAAAGGGATCTTTTAAGATTTGAGAAAGACATCTTGGGGACTATTTTCTAGAGCTTTTGGTAGCTATTCTTTTAGAACAAGAAGAATGAAGAGAAGCATAGGAAGAGATTCACATCAAATCCAAAATAGTTCTTCTTCTCTTCTTTTTATTCCATTGATGTTGATGTTTGTTAGATTTTGTTTTTTATTTTCTATGATGAACTAAGTATTTTGTCTAGAAGAATGATGTAACTTGACTTGAACCTATACCTTAATTTTCAATTCCAAGTTTATGAATATTTTCATTAGTTATTTGTGTTGCTCTTGCTCTTATTATTTCTCAATTGATTGGCCACTTTTAGGATGATTTTGATTCTAGAATTTTTACTTGAGAAATAAAAATTATAGAATTAGTTAGAGAGTGACACAATCTAAGATTGAATAATATTTGAGAATACTTATTTAACCTTTGAAGTTTGTACAAGAACTAATAAGCTTAATGAACTTTTGTTCCTTAATTTTGGATAGAAATATTGGGATTAGGAATTGAAAGTAATTTTCCATTAGCACTTGAAAAAGATAGTAAAAATACCAAAGAGTTCTAGCTTATAGTCACATAGAAATTGGATTAGAATTAAATTATTATTTGAAAGACATAGGGGATAGTTAAGTGAGATCAAACCTCTAGTAATTTTATTATATTTTTATTTTCTACCATACTCTATCGTTTTATAGTTAACATTTAAATTTTAAACTAGTAATTTCAATTTTACTTGGATCACTCAATCTTCATTATTTTATTGAATTTTCTAGATAAAACTAGGATTACCCAATATGGTACTTAGTAAGATTTAAATTCAATCTCCATGGATATGACAACCTTATTTACCATTTACTACAAAACTTAACATCGTATACTTACGATATAATTTATGCATATACATTTAGTGTAACAGTAGGGTCGTTGTAGATTGTGGTACACCGGTAAGAGAGAGGATTATGGGTTGAGGTGTAGGGTCACACATGGGCATGGGGTGGACCGTTGAGGGCATGCAGAGTGGCGAGACTGGAGTGGTGGCAAGAGGAACAGTAGACATATGGGGGACCCATATGGAGATAGTGTCAGGTTGAGGATATAGTGAGTGGCTATGAAGAGATTGGAAAGGAAGCACAGACTCAACAAACTTGATATAACGGGAGACAAGGATTTCAGAGGTTGATGTATCAAGATAGAAATAGCACTTTGAGTGAGAGAATATCCTAAAAAGACACACGGTTTAGAACGAGAAGTCCAGTTTATAAGCAGAATAAGGATGAAGCTATGGGTAGTAGAGACAACCAAAGACACGAAGTTTAGAGTAGTTGGGGGAAGTCCCGAATATTTTCTCATAAAGAGATGAGAGATTGAGAGTCAGAGTGGGCATATGATTTATACTATACACTACGGTAGCAAAAGCATAAGACCAAAAGTGGAGGGGAAGAGAAGCACGAGAAAGAAGAGAGAGACCAGTTTCAACAATATGACGATGATGTCTTTTAGAATAACCATTATGTTCCAGTGTATAGAGAGGGGTGGTAAAGTGAGAGATATCATTAGTAGAGAGGAAATTGGAAAAAGCGAGATATTCGCCACTGATGTCAGAATAAAGTGTGAATTTATCTTAAAGTAATTTTCCACAAGAGCTATAAATTGAATAAAAACACTATGAACGCTGGATTTTTGCTTTAGTAGATAAAACCAAATGTACTTGGTGAAGTGATCAACAAAGATAACATAATGTTTAAAACCATCATGAAATGTAATAGGAGAAGTCCATACGTCAATGAAAATAATTTTTAGTGGTTGAGAGGAGATGAGAAAGGATGTAGTAAAAGATAATTTGTGACTTTTATTGCAATGGCTAGCATTACATAAAAAGTTTAAGGACAAAGAGAAAGATAAACATAAGTTAAAACTGGAAGTAATGTGCCTAAAAATTGGAAAAAGCAGTATGACCTAATCCTTGATGCCATTGTTCCAAAGTGGTCTAAACACTATAAAAAGCGAGTAATGGTGATAACTTGGGATGAGAAACTGGCCACTCGTATACTCCATTCTTAATTTGGCCCTTCAAAAGAATTTTCCCCGTACGAATTTCCTTCACAAAAAATTAAGACGGTAAGAATTCAATAGATAAATTATTAGATGAGCAAAATTGAGAAATTGAAATCAGGTTCTTTTTCATGCTAGGTACACAAAGAACATTATTTAAAGTAAAGACAGTAGAGGGAATGATAAGAGATGTGGAACCAGTATGCGTGATAGGAAGACATGTGCCATCTCCAGTCATGATATCATCAGTACCAGTGTATGAGGAGTGAAATGATAGGTTGCTAAGGTCGGTGGTGACATGATGAGAAGCACCATTATCGAGAAGCCATGATATGGAGTGTCAGATTTAGTGTTGGCAGCAAAGTGAATACAAGGTTGCCAGGGTGTAGCTTAGCAGCGTGCTGATAGACGAGGATTCATGGATGATTGAACTGGGATAATGCGAAAGGATGGGCATCATTTAAGGATATGGAGATAGTCGGTCACCATAGGGTGACGTTGTAGTTGGCCTGGTGCTGCAGTCACCATGGGATGACAGCGGAGTTGGCCGAGTGCTAGAGGGCATGAGTGAGTAATTGCTGGAGGGATAAAATGGGCACCAACCTATATTATTACCAGATAAATCAGATGGATGCCAATATAGGCTATAGTTAGCAGGATTGACAGTAGCAGAAAGATGAGATAGTTCAAGGTGCTTAGTTTAGAGAAAGGCTTCAAAAGTCAAGAGTTTCTCATGGAGTTCATCAAATGTGATCAGGATGTCACATGCTTAGACAACAAATACAAGTTCTTTGTATTCATTACTCGGACCATCAAGAATTTTCTCTATAAGATCTTTAACCATTGGGGCTCCAAGAATAGTAAGTTCATCGACACGAGCTTTGACATTTTGCAAGAAGTTGGCAACACTTCGAGAACCCTTGATAAGATTCTTAGGGTGGGCCTTTACTTGTTTAATTCTTCCTTAAAATGGTTTAGCATAAGTATTGGCGAGGATAGTCTAAGCTTCACGTGAGGTATTAACCTGAGCTATAAATAGGATGATAGTTGGGGATAAAGATCAAATAAGGGCATTTAAGATCGATTGATCTTGACGAATCTAGGTGGAGTGTGCCATGTTAGGTGTGGTTATACCATTGGTAGTGAGAGTAGGAGGCGAACAAGGTTTAGTACTATCGATATAACCAAAGAGATCATAACCGATGAAAAGAGTTTAAAATTGAAGCTTCCATGAAACATAATTGGTGGTAGTGAGTTTGAGTGGGACTTAGGCAACCACATTGATGGAGATGAGTGCTTAGTGTGACTCATGGGTATTATGGGTAGTAGGAATAGAGATTGTTGTAGTGGTGGTGTCTTAGGTAATAGTCATTTTTTTTGGTAGAGTTAACTCAACATGTGAGAACAAATATATGTAGATCAAATAACATAGACAAGTTAAAGAATGGCTACAACTTATTGATGAAGAGTAGTGGGTCATCCGACAGTTCTGTGATGAATGAAAATATAAGTGCTGGTAATGTACGGTGATGTGAGGAGACTAAAATCTCCGAAAAGGTACGGTGTCAGGATCGACTATGTTAAAAATGACCTGAGAATAGGATGATTCACACTTTGAGTCGATGAGAGAGGCAGAAATCATGCAACACGATGGTGTTTGATTTGAAAGAACGGAGACCAGCATTTCAAATCGTATATCTTGACGCGATAGGTGCTGTGACGAGCCGACGGTGACAGAGAACAGTTGTAGAGATGGTGCAAACTCTTTATAGGAATGATCGACAAGTGAGAGGAGAGTAGTGGCTGTTGGCTTCAGATCTAAGGTTTAAGATTGGGTAGTTCAAAGAGAAGAAAGAAAATAATAATAATAGTTAGGAGATTTTATATAGAGGAACAAAGAGGTTTGATACCATATTGTGTTTTAGGAATTGTAGAAAAATGACTTTATATTTTCTATTGAATGTCATGATTATATACAAGATAGAAAATATCTAATATAGTAAATTTCCTAATGACTAATCATCTAGAATAAATAATTATAATAACAAATTAATTGGATATTTACAATAAGGAAATAAATAATTTAATTTGTTAAGTATCTCTATTAATGAGTTAAGCATACCAAAATGGTTGTGAGTCGAAATTCCTGTGTCATTAGAACAATAATATCCTTTTACAAAGGTCCATTTAGCTTTGATTTTCAAACTTTCAAACCGTAGAAACATATTTTAAATGTATTTTATTGTAAAAATAATTCATTAACAAATACAAAGATATTTTAAATCCTAAATTATGTTTCTTTGTTAAAATTTTTTGGCTATGAATTTTAATTTTAATATATTAAAATTGAAAAGTTTTCTCAGTTAAGGCTATTTTTGTTTTTCGCTCATCAGTTTTGACTTAGGGTTGGATTTGTATATAAACAGAAATCCAAAGGAAGGATTTTCTTATTTCAAAAACTAAAAATTGAATGTGTAATTTTGGCAAATTCTATGGAGATTTTATAATTATCTCTTTGAAAAATGGGCAAAGAATTGGAGGAGTAATATAGCTAACAAAAGTATTCTTCTAAGGGGACAATGTCCTCCCAAACTTGCGTAGTTTGGTGTATTGTCACTCTTCCCCCTTGAGAGTTTGGGTTGGAGGGTCACACTCGGGAGAAGGGAAAACAAACAAGTAATCTTATTTAGGACTAATGTTAAGAAATTTGGAAGAATTAAGAAGAATGGAGAAACGGAAACCAATGTTTTGGTATTACATATGACAAGTGAACATGAGAATGTGAATATTATTATGATAATGCTAGTGGTCTTAATTATTGCACCAAATTATTTGTAGCAACACATGTGACATGTGAGTTATTATTATTCAATTGGTATATTAACATATTATTACTAATTGAGTTGCGACAAATCACTTACCATACATACGTTGATATTAAAAATTTGGACAATAGTTAGGACTCTAAGCATTATCCATATTATTAACGTATAAATATATGGATCTTAATTTTATAGCTGTGTAATACCAGATAAAACATATGAGTTATTGTCTTTTAATTAGTAAATATTATTAAATACTTTTGTACTTTTGTAAGAAATTAAGCTTTACCAATCAAATGATAACAACTTATATTGTAAGTTCTAAATTACGAGCGCCATTCTTCAGATGAATCATTGTTTGATAGTTATTGTAGCTGGATTAGCAAATACGAACTTTGTTGTGATGATAGATTAAATTGTTATAATTATAAATCATCGTTTTGTGAATGTCAAATATTTTGATGAAGAGAGATTATTGAGATTCTATTATTTAGGGTTTTAGAAATATTACTAACTCAAAATTAGTCAATCCATTTTTTAAAGAATATTTCAAATTCTGAAAACATTAATAGACCTATTATTCTAAAAACAAAAATAAAACTGTGTTGAAGTATCTTGATATATGAGGTAAGTTCATAAAACACAAAAAAAAAAAAAAAAAAAAAAAAAAAAAAAAAAAAAAAAAAAAAA